>CAUYPK010068826.1:0-33677 GCA_963574355.1 Loris lydekkerianus
AAAATTTATCACACAAGATTCTTTCTTTACACAATGCCGTTCTCCTTTCTGTCTAATTTCTCTTACTCTCAAAAACTCACTTCCCACAAAACAGGATTCCAGTTTACCATGAAGTCACCCATTCACTCAGCCAAACTGATAACTAGAAGGTTTAAAAGACAAGAATCTTATCCTTTGACAAAGATTCAGTTTCCCCAACAATTTAAACAACCAAATTATTACATTTTACAAATGAGAGACCATTTATGAGATGTAACATTGATACAGGATTTTCCAACTCAGGGCTGGACAGGGAACCCCCATTTTTCAGGCTCAGGTGAGCTTAGACATCAGACTCCCATCTCCATGCATAAACCCTCTGAGCCCTAGCAAGGTCATGAATAAAGCAGCCCAAAACCTTTTGGATGGCTCCACCCTAAGGAGCACAGACCCTAATCCCCTCCCCAGACAAATCTGCAGCAAAGACCTAATAACCTTGTCCAAGGTGAGGCGCTGCATTCATTCATTTGCTAGAACACCCCTTCAGTTTGTAAAGGTATTTTTCCATCTACCAAGTCCTGGCCAAAATATCTGTCAGGGCCAATTATTTACCCCTAGAAAAAGGACTTATGCAGGAAACCTCTGATCTGGGCCTCCTCCCCCCTTCCAGAGGCTGTTCACCTTGGAGACCTGTTGCTTAGATGGATACACTCTCTTCCCCAGATTTTCAAGGGCCATCCAGAGCTCACTGGACTGCCTGAACCGCAACACTTTTCAAGGCACGACCCCTCTGCCAATAGCTCTGGCACTCTCCACTCTCTCTGCATGCCCCTCAGTCCATCAAAATGCCAGTTTATCACTGATCTGTGGCCCACGGGCTCAATTCTCAAATTCCTGAGACCAAACACTCACTGAAGAAATTCCAGTAACAAAACTACAACAACTCCCAAGGAGTTGACCAGGCTCGTCTTCCACTAAAACTGTAGTGGGATCCCCAGATCCATCATACCTTGCCTTAGACATCTCCCTGTGTAGGTACCTGTTCCCACATGCCAGTTCCTCCAGGTGTTTGACTCCTTAAAGACTTGTGGACAGGGTCCTTTGTTAGCCCAGTTGAGGCGTCCACATACGGAGGCCAAACTGCCTCTCCGGCGCGCTCAGTGGTTCACGTCGTCCAGGCCAATCAGGGGACCCCACGTGGCTGTCCAGAGCATTGGCGGCAACTACAAGGTGCATGTTCTTTCCAGGGGTGATCTCGCTTCCTGGTCAGGGAACCAAAAATGTTGCAGGAAGACAAGGCCCAACAGAGAGAAAGAGCGTCATAGCGCACAGCAACTTCAAACCCTTGGGCTCAAATGATCCTTTTGCCTCAGCTTCCCAAGTAGCTGTAAGTACAGGTACCCCTCCACAAGGTGCACCTAGTTTTTCTGTTTTTAATAGAAACAGGGCCTCATTCTTGGTCAGGCTGGTCTCAAACTCCTGAGCTCAAACCATCTACTTGCGTTGGCTTCCCAGATTGCTAGGATTACAGTTGTGAACCACCGTGCCCAGTCTCCCACCCTTTCCCAAGACAGGCTCTGGTACTATGCTCCCTGGCTAAAACCCTCTGCAGGACCTCTGTGACCCAGCCCCAGCCTGCCTGCTCTCCCATTGGCACTCTGACCTCATCACTCAGGAATTACTGCACAGCTCCCCATGCTCTGGATCCCCAGTGCTGCCCCTAGGCCCTGTCCACATAGCAGCACAGTCAGGCCACTGTCCCTGCTGAGCCCTCCAGTGCTTTCCCCAGTGCTGTATTGCCCAGGCCTGTGGCTTTCTGTACGCCTCACCACACCAGGCTTTCTACCTAGCAGGTGTTGGACCCGCTATTGGGAGCTTCACCAGAAATCTGAAGTCAGGTCTGGATCTTTGGCCTTTCAAGCTTATTTTTATTCAAATGTCAACTATCAAAAGGTCAGCTCCCCACCAATCCATCCCCTGGTGCTATGTTTTGTCCTGTTAACTCTGTTTTGTTGCCTTCATTGCTCTCATCACTATCTGACACTATCTTGTTTTATTCTGATCTCACTGGACACTGATCTCTCTTCCCCACAATAGTGTTAAACCAGAGGGCAGGGACCTCATCAGGCTTGATGCTGTGTCTCCCAGTGTCTACACAGGACTTGTGGCACTGAGCAGGCCCTCTCCACAATTCAGATGGGCAGGTAGGCAGGGGAGTCCCTTGCTTGCACCCCTTGTTCCGTGGCTGTGAGCAGCTGTTTCAGGCTCTGGTTCCAAGCTGACTTCAGGGAGTCCATATCCCTCCCTCTGAGCACCAAAGCCAGCCCTCCAGCAGGGCTCACTGGCAACATTGGAGCCCTGCCCATAGGACACAAAGATTTTCTCTTCTGAGTTCTTCCTAGCTGACAAAGGACATTTATTTGAGGCAGCTAGGCCTCTATCAGTGTTTTAATAGGGTGGCCTCCACTGCAGGCTTAGAGGCTTATGGCATCACAGATGAGCCACAGATGTGAGGCCTGTAGCTGGGATAGGTGGGGTGGGAATGGCTCGGCCCCTGGAAGCTGGAGCCACAGCCCACCCGTCCCCTGGCTGGGGAAGTTATATGTGTGGGGCTATGAGGTATAGCCCTGTGCAGCCATGCAGGGGCCATTGCTCATCACTGGCGCACATGCCAGGCGTTGCATTCCTATTTTACGCCTAACTACCTTTGGCAGCGTTGATAATCTGGTATAAATTCTTCATATGAAACATAAGGCAAATAACTATTAATAATGGTAGGTTAACAATCTCTTTGCAAGCTACCGACCAGGGCCCTGGGCCTCCTCCACTTCCTACCAGCTCTTGTATTTGTCCCTCCCCTGCACACCTGGCTCCGAGCCGAGCTGCTCACTGGAGTCCTGCCTCCTTGTGGGCCCTGTGGCCTGCCAACAGCTAGCTTTCACAAATGCAGATTCTCACCATCTCTGCTCAAACCCCGAGGCTCCCAGACTCAGCGATGAAGATCAGATTCCTTGGTCTGGGTATAGAGGGCGTTACCATTCACATTCTTCACGTCCCTTAGGGTGGGTGTGGAGCCTGCAGCCAGGCAGAGTGGCCATTTCATGGCCCAGGGTTGCACCAGGGATGGGCATAGGGCCAGATCTCACTGGACAGGACTACCAGAATCTTCCCTGGGGTTCCTGATTGGGGCTGAAGGATAAGCTGTGGGTCCTTCCAGGATATGGAGCTGAGTCCCCTGGGAGAACAGCTTGCTTTAAGAGGAGGAAGAATGGTGATAGAGAAAAGCAAGTGGCCAGTGAGGGAGAGGAGCCTAGCCGAGCAGCCCTGAAGCCTGGGGTCCCTCCCCAGCACCCTTTCCTGCTCTGGGAGGCAATGTTTTTCATTTGTTTTTACTTAAACTAGTCACAACCAGATGAGTCACCTCCTGTCTGGCACTCGGGTCTGCACAATCTATTCCTGTCACTAATCTTTAAAGGCATCTTGTACAACGTCCTTCGTCCCACACTGGGCTCTCCTGGGCCCAGCTCACTGTGCAGTTCCCCCTGCCTTGAAGCCAGCTCTTTCTTCCTAGCAATCCCTGCACATCCTTCCAGATCCAGCTCTGGTCTCAATTTCCTTGGACCTACCATTCCTCCTGCCTTTGTGGGGCCACCTCACATGGCTCCCCCTCTGTAGCATTTCCCATACCCAGGGCTATGATCATCAGGCAGCAAGTAGTGAAGAAATTTTATTGAACAAAGGATTAAAAATATTTTTTCCTGCTTACATTGTTGAAAAAATTTGATATTTATAGAGAAATATTAAAGAAAATCAAACACATAGTCTTAAACATACCGTATATACTCGAGTATAAGCCAAGGTTTTTCCGGCTGCTGAAAAACTCGGCTTATACTCGAGTATATGCGGTACCCACAATTTATCTGCAGTATTGTTTTGGGACGCATACACACATACATATATATGCAAGGTCACGTGTGTACAAGCACACAGGTATACACGTAGTATTTAAATGTGTCTAAAAATTAAGAATGTAGTACATTTTCCTCAACATGACACAGCATTTATGACTTTAAAGAACTCCAAGTGTTCATAGCTAAGTGATATTCCTTTGCATTGATGGGCCATTTCTTACCAACACGATTCAGGATGTCTCCCATGTCTTGTGATGATAAATAATGCCACCATGTCATCCTGCACATTCTCACCCACCTTTCTATTTTTGGGGGGTGTGTTTCTAGCAGTGGGGTCATTAGACCTGGAGGTGTGCGTGAATATTCAAAGTTCTGGGTTTTTACTAAACTTCTGCCAGGCTGATCTCCTACCAGCAGGACTGTAACGTGGAGTATGAGAGTTGCAAAGATTGTGATTAATTTGGTAGGTATCTTTGTTTCAATTTGCGTCATCTTTGAGTGTTAGTGAGTCATAATTTTTTTTAGGTTTATTAGCTTTTAAATGTCTTTTTTTGTGGTTGGTTTAGAATGAATTATTTTTTACTTGATGGTCACTGAGTGTCATGAATGTTGTCCAAATCCAGAGAATACTGTAAAAATGTCCACCAATTTGTGGTTCTCCCACCCTGTGGGTGAGGGGACTTCTCTGGTGCCTGCAGTTGGGGATGTGCTTGTCTTTGTCCATAGGGTTGGGGAAAGTCTTAACAGCCAAAACAGATAAAACCAACCAGTGTGTACACAAAGAAACTTACAGAAAGCCTAGAGCCTGGGCCTATCCCTGGCCTAAAAGCAGCCTCTGGAGGGTAGTTACTCCTCGGAGAAAGCAGCTGGAAGGGACAGGAGGGGGCTTCTAGGCACTGGTGAAGGTTGTTTCTTCACTCAGGAACCTGCTGCTGGGTGTGTGCATGGTGGAAAATTAATCAAGCCGGAGACCTTTGTATGCAGGTTACCCTTCACTAATGAAGACCCTCCCTGTGGCCAGGGCCATGCCTCTCTCCAGCGTTTTCAGGCTGGGGCGCTCAGTCTTAAGTATATACGAGTCAGTAATTAGGTTGAGCAGCAATAGCTGAAGTTCCCGCAGCAGCAGGGCTCTGCCACTGCTCATGCGCCACCTCCTGACCCCTCTCTTCCAGATGGAGACACTGGCATCTTGGCCCCATCACACAGCAGGTAAGCCGTGTGGGCCAGCCTCAGGGCTCCCACCTTACCATGCATGTGCTGCCTGCTTTCTAAGCGTCTTGAGCTTTCTGATGATGTGAGCCTCCATGGGGGCTGTCCATAGCCTGGCCCGAGGCATGCCCCTTCCTGAGATCTCCCTGCTCTGTGCCTGCCAGGTGCTGCAGCCCAGTCTTGCGGGGCAGGGAAGCCTTCTCCAGGGCACTAGTTCAAGTGTACTTGTCTCATAGACACCAAGACCCAGTGCCAGGTGGGGCACAGAGCAAGAATCGACTGATCCAAAGGCTGTTTGCATCTCACTCCCTTTCAACCCTTCTCCTGGCTATGACCACCAAAAGCTGACTGAGAAACTCAAATCCAGAGCCCGTACGTAATGCCAGTATTTAACTGGGATAAACAGGATCTCTCCAGGGGACAGGATGCAGGACAGGAATGGGGCGTCGGTAAACCTGGGGAACTTCTCTATGTCAGGATTCTCCACGTCAACCTGAGGAAAGCAAAAGGAGACACTGAATCCAGGGATGGTGGGGAGGTGGGGGAGGGTCTGCAATGTCGTACTGGGTCCCACGTGCCCACCTGGCTCGTGTTATGAAGAAGGTGTGTGTCATGAGGATACAAAGCCTCTGACTCCTGTGGTGAATACAGCCGGATGTACTTCCTCCCAATCACCTGAGGGGAGAGACTCGGGTCAGTCAGCTGGTGACCTCCTACCTCCCTGCCCCATCACTGCTGCCCGTCTTTTTTTTTTTGAGATAGAGTCTCACTATGTCACCCTCAGTAGAGTGCCGTAACATCACAGCTCACAGCAACCTCCAACTCTTGGGCTTAAGCGATTCTCTTGCCTCAGCCTCCCAAGTAGCTGGGATTACAGGTGCCCACCACAACACCTGGCTATTTTTTTGTTGCAGTGGATTAGCTGGCCCGGGTCGGGTTTGAACCAGCCACCCTCAGTGTATGTGGCTGGCGCCATAACCACTGTGCTACGGGGGCCGAGCCACTGCTGCCCTGTCAGTGTGCTGCTCCCTGCACCCAGTTTGCCTTTCCTCACCACACCCAGGCTCAGAGTTCCAAATGTATGTTTTCCTTCTATATATTTTATGGGCTGGCACAGTGGCTCATGCCTGTAATCCTAGCACTCTGGGAGGCTAAGGCAGGAAGATTGCTTGAGCTTAGGAGTTTGAGTAAGAACGAGACCCTGTTTCTACTGAAAATAGAAAAATTAGCTGGGCATGGTAGCAGGTGCCTGTAGTCCCAGCTACTTGGGACTGAGGCTGAGGCAAGATCACTTTAGTCCAGGAGCTTGAGGTTATCATGAGCTATGACACCATGGCATTTACCAAGGGGGACAAAGTGAGACTCTGTCTCAAAAAAACCCCCAAAGGCTTGGCGCCTGTAACACAGTAGTTATGGCACCAGTCACATACACCAAGGCTGACAGGTTCAAATCGGCCCCGACCAGCTAAACAACATAACTGCAACCAAAAAATAGCCAGGCGTTGTGGTGGGTGCCTATAGTCCCAGCTACTTAGGAAGCTTAGGCAAGAGAATCGCTTAAGCCCAAGAGTTTGAGGTTGCTGTGAGCTGTGACGCCACAGCATTCTACTGAAGGTGACACAATAAGACTGTCTCAAAAAAAAAAAAAAAAAAAGCAAAAGCAAATAAACAAATATAAATATTTTATGAGTCAGTAACACTGCTATCAGAGCCAATAACAATCAAGCACTTGACTGTGCCAAGCACTGTCATGTGCTTCCTGTGTAGTAACCCACTTAATCCTCACAATAATCCTGCTAGGTGGCTTAACTCCATCCCCACTTCACAGGCAAGGAAACTGAGGCAGACAGGCTCAATGAACTGCCCAAGCTCATAAAGCTGACAGGTGACAGAGCTGGTGTTCATGCCAGGCAGGCTGGCTCCCAAAGCCTAGTTCCAGGCCTCTCTACTGCACCACCTCTTTGGACTGGTCCTCTGGGCTAGAGATTATTGTGTGTCAAACCTTTTCCCTGCCTGTAAAAACCAAGGTGATCTTAAACAGTGGATAGAGGCCACTCTCCTTGCAGCAAACACATCTGCTTCTCTGCTGGGGTCTCAGAGACTGAGAAGCTAGCCTGATGGCAGGCAAGGGAGTGCCAGGTGCTCACTCTCTCCTGAGGACGCTCCTCTGCCTGGGGACCCCAGGATGAACCAGTCCAGGAGGAGCCACTTCTGGAATCAGCCCTGCCCGGAGAGAGGGCCTTCCCCCAGGCCTGGTACCATTTCTTGGTTTTTATTTTTGTCCACATTCTTTTTAGTGGTTCTTATTTCTCTGTTTAGGAGCCTGGTGTTTAAAGGCAGATAATGTGGCCAGGAGCAGGGAGAAGACCACTGTTCTGGCAGCAACTCCAACCTGGGTGAGGAAGTTTTGCTGGGGATCCTGATGGAGTGGGGAGACTGTTCCTCGGGGTCCAAACCAGGCATTAATGGTGATCTCGTCTTCTTCCCCATTGCCCAGGCAGCAGTAATCAGGGATGCTGATGTCCTCCTTCAATTCTGGGATCTGTGGGTGTCAGAGCAGACCGTGGAAGTTGAGACCAGCCTGCGATGCACCAACCCAGGAGTCAGCCAACTATCTGAGAGAGGACTCAATACACATTGTGACCACAGACATATTTTACTGGGTACAAATTTGAAAAACAATTTAAAAAACAAATATAAGTAGGGAAGAGCTATAATTTTATTTTCTTTCCTTTTAAAAAAACCCTTTACCAAGCTTTACTTAAAACCAAACCAGGCTGTCATTTTCTGCAGAGTTAAATATGTTTTAAAAAATCAAATTGAAGAAAAGCAAAAAAAATGGGATTGAGGCCAGAGCAGTGGGTCATGCCTATAATCCCAGCATTTTGAGAAGTTGAGGCTTGAGTCTGAGAGTTTGAGAACAGCCTAGGCAACATAGTGAGACCCCATTTCTATAAAAAAATTTAAGAATTAGCCAGGTATGGGAATAGGAACCTGTAGTTCTAGCTACTCAAGAGACTGAGGCAGGAAGATCATTTGAACCCTGAAGTTTGAGGATTCAGGGAGCTATGACTGGGCTACTGCACTCCAACCTGGATGACAAAGCAAGGCCCTGTCTCTAAAAAGAAGAAAATGGGATTGAATATTTACAAAACCTCTGGAGAGGAAGATTTCCCCAAATTTACTAGTGGTAAGGAAATCAAAATTTATACATTTTAAATAAATAAATTACTATAAAGACCAACAAACTAGGCTGGGTGTGGTGGTTCATGCCTGTAATCCTAGCACTCTGGGAGGCCGAGGTGGGTGGATTGCCTGAGCTCACAGGTTCAGGACCAGGACCTAAGCCCAGGAGTTGGAGGTTGCTGTGAGCTGTGATGCCTTGGAACTCTACCGAGGGCAATAAAGTGAGACTGTCTCTAAAAAAAAATAGTTGGGCATTGTGGGTAGGCACCTATAGTCCCAGCTACTTGGAGGCTAAGGCAAGAGAATCACTTGAGCCCAAGAGTTTAAGGTTGCTGTGAGCTAAGATGCCAGGGCACTCTACTGAGGGTGATAAAGTAAGATGCCGTCGCAAAAAAAAAAAAAAAAAAAGACAGAACAACCCCCTTCCCCCCGTCCCCCAACAAACTAGGGAACTTATTTGAACTAACTATGGTGAATGAGGGGTTAATATACAGAATTTATACAAACTAATAAGGAAAGTGCTAAGATCTCAATACATAAACGACACTATAATCAAAGAACAAAAACAAATAATACATAAAAGCAAATTACATATAAGGATGGGCTTCAAATAAACCCAATTAAATTAGCAAATAAACCCAAATTAAGTTGATAATGAATCATCGTTTCCCATTATTCCAGTAGGTACAGATGAAAACACCAAGTGGTGGTGAGGACATGGTGAAAGGGACACTCTCAGCCCAGGCCGCACCACAACTCAGCATGTGACCATGCACAGGTCTTAAAGGGTAGGTGCAGTGTGACTCCAGGAGGAGCGAGGAACCTCAGGGAGGCCACGAGGCCAGGGTTCACACAGGGACACAGGCTATGTGTTGGCTTCCCTAACCCGGCCACCAGCAGGGTCTGTGGTGATGACTGCAGACAAGTCACTGTGGGGAAACAGCATCACTCTGCCCTGCCAGTGCTTACTGTAACCCTACTCCCTTCCCCAGCTCCCTATTCCTCCCTTGAATATCCAGGGGCCCTGACATCTTTGCAAGAGAACACCTAGAATGAAGGCGTGGATTCCTGGCTTCCTACTTTTAAAAGCCCAGGTGGGCACAGAGCATCTGTTTCCATACAGGCAGAAACGGGCTGGGTGTAGCACCAGCCCAGTGAGAAGGGAAGCGAGGATGAGTGTCCAGGAGCTTCAGTGTATCTGGCCATCTTGGAGGTTCATGGTGGGGTGGGGCTGTGGCATTCTGGCCTTCTTTGGAAAGGACCAGGGTCTCAGAGGGAAAACCCACTTCCTGTGCCCTCAAGGGCACCGCTGTTTACCTCCTGGGTTGAACCCACCAGAGCGGGCTGCCAGCCCTCACCACCAATCCATCTGGATCCTTCATCAGATCCTGGTTGGACCAAGAGGCATTTTTTGAAGACTTGGAGGTAAGGAAACCAGGTTGCAAGGGGAACTTGAACCTGTCACCTGCAGGTGGATATTGCCGTTCCTTTGGGAGCAGATACTGTGAATGCAGACTGCTGATTAAGAAACCAAAGAGCACCTAGAAAAACAGGAACAATCTCCCTGCAGGGAGATTGGGCTTATGTGCTGCTGTTCTGTTCTTTAAGAATCTGCTTCACATTGCCAGTGTAGAAGTGCAGACAACTGCTGTGCCCACTGCTTAGGGCTAATGTAGAATGTCACAAGCTGAGGTCACCCTCCAGGGGTGTGGCAAGATTCCTTCTCAGAGCACACCCCCCACTGTGGCTTCTGGCTGGGATGGCACCAGACATGGCCCTGCACAAGGCTGAGTGGAAACTCTGATTGGTTCCTGGTGACATCACCAGGATTCCTGAAAGGCAAATGACCACAGCATGTGCTCAGAATCACTAGCCAAAAGTTCAGAGACCCCAAAAGAACAAATGCTCTCAAGATAGTGAGACAAGCCTAGAATGGTGGCAGTCCCCAGGACAAAAGTCAGTAAGAAGTTCTTGGGTAAGAATTTGGTAGGAGCCACTGAGTTTCCTGTAAATAGAGAAGGTCCCAGGGCTTGGGGATATACAGACTTCTCCCTGAGGTACCCTCAGCAGCAGAGGGGACACCCACCTCTGGGACCCAAGGTGAAAAACAGGTGGCCCTCCACCAGCTGGGATGTTTGTATGATTCTGATTCGTCATAAAAATAATTGTGAAGTTTCCTTTACAATTGGGCCAGTAAAATGCAAAACAATTGCTATAGGACAGGGAGCCAACAGGACACAGCTTCAAGGGTCCCAGGCCCAAAGTTGACTGTCCCTATGGAGGCCTGCCCAGTGTCACCAAGGTCAGAGGACAGGCTGGTCTCTTGGGATCACACACAGTAGAGGCCTGATCAATTAGAATCCTCTTTTCTTCTCTTAGCGAGAGAGGTGGACAGGAGGCAGGAGTCACAAGTCCTGACACAGAAGTCCTGGGGAAGAGCCTATAACTGTGGGCATGGAGGCTCCTTGAGTCTGGTACAGCCCCTGCTGGCCCTGGGTCCCCTGTGAGCACAGGGAGGGAGGACAGCCCTGGCTACAGCAGTAGACACAGCAGATGAGCATCATCGGGGGTCCCTGCCCCAAAGCCTGCCCCTTGGCTGTGTGGTGCAGGGCATGCAGCCTAGCCCTGCCCAGTGCTGCCTCCCTGATGTCCTGCTGTGCCCCACCATGGCAGCATCTCAGGCCTGGCCAAGACCAAACCAGCTATGTCCCTCCTGGGTTCTCCAGCTTCATCCGTCAAGACTTCTGGGTCCTGAATCTAGAAGTCTTCCTTGAATGCCCTCTCCCCCCCAGCCCACACACCTGCTCAGGTCTAGGGCCCAGGAGTTCTTATGCATTTGCGCACCTCTGCCCTTGCCTGGCATTACCTCTCCTTGGGCCACTGTAATATCCCAGCTGGTCTCGCCATAGCTGCCCCCCTCAGCTCATCCCAGAACGGTAGCCAGTAATCCTTAGAGAACTGACAACCCCCAGAGCGTTCTGTCTTGTTAGGAAAACAGTCCTTCATCATCCTGGCCCTGCCTACCTCCTCACCTCAGCTCCCACCACACTAAACTTTTCTGCCCTCTTGTGTCAGAGCTGGAGGTTGGGGGGGAAGGTGAAGGACAGAGAAGTATGGTTCAGACTTACCTGGTCGAAGAGCTGGTGCTGAGCAAGGTAGCCGACGTCCTCTGGCTAATACACAGGAGAACCAGAGCGACAGAAAGCCTGTTAGTGGTGATAGGTACCCTCCTGCTGCGTGTTCCCTCCCTGGCCCAGCCCTAGCCTCAGCCTGGCCTGGCATTAGCCCTGGCCTGCTACCAGAGGACAGCCCTCCACTATGTCTTACATAGTCCCCTCCTCTGATCCAAGGCAGGTATGATCAGTGCCCTCAGGAGCAGGGCTGGGCTGCAGGATCTGGCACTGCCCCTGCCACCTGGGGTGCCCTGAGCAAGTCACCCTGGCTCCCTGAGGCTGTCTTCAAATGAAAAACAAAAGGGTTGCTGGCCCATTTTCTTTTTAAAATGGGATCAGACTGTGTATCACTTTGAAATTTACTTATTTAATGATGTGCCATGAACCTCTCTTTAAGCCAATGCGTACACACTTGACTCATTCTTCTGATGGGTATATGATGTTTATATACAGGATCCGTCACTACTGATTCCACCATCTCCCTGTTGGTGGACATTCAGGCTATTTTGCCACTGCATTTCAATAAACAGCCTAATGTATGGGTTCTTACATTTTTGTGGTATAGGCTTCCAAAAGTAGAAACACTGACTCAAGGGCATATGCATTTTAAATTTCAGTAGCTTCTGCCAGGTTATTTCCCCCGAAGTTAAATCATTTGTATTCTCACTGATTATCCCCAGTGCCCATTTTCCTACAGCTCTGTCTGTGTTGGATATTATCCTTTTGTGAAAGTACTTGCCTACCAGTGGATAAGAAAATGCATGCTTTACCGGGGGGAGAGGGGGAGGTGGTGCCCCCAAAGCTCGAAGTTCCACAGCAGACAGGCCTCTGGGTGCTCTCACCTCTCTGACCAGCTTAAAAGGAGAGTCCCCAAGAGGCTGTGTTTCTACCCTCTCCTTCACTCCACAAAGGTGACTGAGACTTCACAATATGCTGGCCCCTGGGCACAGCCAGCTCTGATGCAAACTCCACCCTCATGGATATCCTGCTCTAGGGGACCTTCCCCATGTGCTGGCCCTGCTGTGCTAAGAGCTTTACCTGTTTTCATCCTCACAACAGTGCAATGAATTAGGTGTAACAACCTCCAGCTAACTAACCCAAAGTCCCAGCACAGAGGATGGGAGAGGCTGTGTAACGAGGCACACGGCGGCAGAAGGAGACAGAGCCCACACAGCACTGCGCTGCCAGACAACACAGCCCACCTCCCCTCCATGCCACGTCCTTCTGGCTGGGCCTCCCTGCTTGGGAGCCAGGCTTTCTCAAGCAGGGGTGAGACAGTAAGGGTCTTTCTAGCAAGGGGCCTTCCCAGGTTCCTGGTAATAGTGGGCTGAAGAGGGGGAGAGGCTAGAGGAGGCACCCGGAGGGCAGGCTGGAGAGAGGTCTGCAAGCACTGGCGGGGGCGGCCTGTGGAGGTGGGGAGGCTAGGTGAGAGAACTGGGGAGTGGGTGCTCTGGGGTTGCCCCCCAGGAGTGCAGAGGAGGTGGGGAGTCTGGGTGAGAGAGCTGGGGAGTGAGGGCTTTAGGGAGCCTCCAGAAGTGCAGAGGAGGTGGGGAGTCTGGGTGAGAACTGGGGAGTGGGGGTTCTGGGGGGCCTCCAGGAGTGCACAGGAGGTGGGGAGTCTGTGTGACAGAGCTGGGAAATAGGTGCTCTGGGGGGCCCTCAGGAGTACAGAGGTAGGGAGTCTGGGTGAGACAGCTGGGAAGCGGAGGCTCTAGGGGGCCCACAGGAGTGCACAGAAGGTGGGGCATCTTGGTGAGAGAGCTAGGGAGTGGGGCCTGCCCCAGGAGTGTAGAGGTAGTGGGGAGTCTGGGTGAAAGAGCTGGGAATGGGAGCTCTGGTGGGGGCTCCCAAGAGTGCAGAGGAGGTGGGGGATCTGGATGAGAGAGCTGGGGAGCAGGAGTTCTGTATGGGCCCCCCGGAGTACACAGTTCCAACACTGATGGTGAAACTCCTAGCCAGTGTGGCCATCCATCTGGTCTCCGACTATGGCAATTCCATGATGAAATCCAATCAGAAACTCACTGGGCCTGGGGCTGCCAGGGACTGTGAAAATCCACAAGGCACACACACTCCACTCTCACATTGTGCTGGATCTGTGTCCCTCTATAGGCTCCCTTGTTCTCAGGATGGTTCAGGCCCTGGAGGGCTGGACCATCTACATTCTCCGCCCCCCGGGTCTTGGGAAGAAGCCACCTACTGCCCTGCCCAGAATCTGAAATGATGAAGTGGGGCAGCTGCTTTGTAAGTCAGTCTGGTGGCTGGTTCTTCACATAGTTGACCATCTGACCTGGTGATTCCTCTGCTAGTATACACCTAACAGAAATGAAAATATATGTCCATAGAAAAGTGTGCATGAGAATGTTCACAACAGCATTTTTCATGCTAACCCAAAAGAGGAAAATGACTCAAGAAACACACAGCTGTATGGATAACGAAACGTGGCAGACTCCCCAACATGGGAACATTTAGGAACGGAGCACTGATATAGGCCACAGCGGGTGAATCTTAGTAACACTACGTGACGTGAAAGAAGCCAGGTGCAGAAAGCTACCTATCATATGATCCCATTTACGTGAAATGTGCAGAATTCACAGATCCACGGAGACAGAAGGCAGATCAGTGGTTGCCTGGGGGTGGGGGTAGAGGAAATGGAAAATGGCTGCGAATGAGCGTGGGGTTTCTTTGGGGATGATGAAAACGTTCTGGAGCTAGACAGCGGCAATGGTTGCATAATCTTATGAATATAGTAAATACCACTGAATTGTAACCCCAAAAAGGGAACCTGAACTGAGTCCCTCCTTCTTGGCCATCCTATGACCACAGACTCAGACTGACTCCTCTGAATCCTCCGACTGCATGCAACACATGGCGGGCACTTGCCCAAATGTACCATGCTGGCCTCTTGTAAGCGCTAGGGGAAAGGAGCCCCCAACATACCTCGTTCACGATATACTTGCTGATGAACTCGCTGATGGTCATGAGTGTCTGGGACCATTCCTCATCTGTGTACCGGGAACCAACTTCCACTGGGACAGTTCGGCAGCCAGCAACCTCTTGGATATACTCCAAGCTATTGGACAGACATATGCACCGTCATCACTGGCACTTGGTGGGAATGGTGCTAAGTGTGCTTAATCCTCATAAAACCTCATGAGGCACAGACCCGAGTTACTTCATTGATAAGGAGACTCAGGCACAGAGAGGTAAGGGTACTTACCCGAAGTCTATGGTTAGTATAAAGCGCTGTGTAGCCCTGCAGATAAGCCCAATAAAATTTCCCTGCTTGCCAAGAGCCTCCTAACTTCTCTCTTTGCTCATATTGTTATCAAGCTGAAAAACCTTCTGTGAGCAAGCAGTGGATTGTCTGGGGGTGGGAGGAACACCTGTGCTCCAAACTCCAGGCCTCATGAAATACACACCAGGGGACCTGCAGCAAATCATTCAGCCTCTCCAGGTCCTAGTGCCCCATGTGTAAGTGGGGGTGAGGACAGTCTCTGTCCCCTGGGAACCAGGGAGGATAAAGTAAGACAGAGCATGGCCAGTGCCTGTCCTGGCACCTGGTCTGAAGCAAAACCCACAATGAAGGCTTACCGTCGTCATGGCGCCTGCAGTCACACGAATCCAGTGGGAACCTCTCCCTCCTTAAACTACCACAATTCAGGCTGACTCCATCTACCTTCCTTGAGATCTACCTCCTCATTTCCAAAATTAGGCACAGCTACAGCATCACAGCCACTTTCCTGCTGCCTGGTCTGCTCTCCCTATTGCAGGAAGATGAGTCCCAAAGGAGGGAAAGAGCACCCAAACACCATGTTTATAAGAGGAAGAGCTTTATTCACCAGCCGGGAGCTTATGACAGAAGAATTCCAAATGGCCACGCTTCCTGAATGGCTTGGTCTTTCCCTTTTTATCAACAGTCAAAAAGTTCCAACCCATAGGTGCCCTTCTCAGTGGCCAGTTTGAATAAAGGGGGAGATGCTATTCCAGCCCCTATAGAACTACAGGAACCAAGTTCCAGGAAATTAAGTTCACAAATTCCCAAGAGCTGAGTCACCATGGACAGGACCCCGCAGGTGTATTCCTGTGGTGTCCGTGAGAAGACCTGTTCTCCTAGACCTCACCCTTCTCAGGTACACTCTCTCATCCCCATCACAGATTTGAGGAGTGACTAGAAACAAACTAAAGAGGCCAGAGAGAAAGGGGCTGTCTCTTGGGGTATTTCAGAGCTTAGCCAGAGCTTAGCCTCAGGGCCCTGAAAAGGCCCACAGAATTCCTAACATCCTGCAAAATCGCATAATAGACTTATCCTAAGACTGCCACTTAGGGACTCATTAAGAAACTGCTTAGGGCAAGTTAGCTATAGAAGGAGAATTTTATAACCTTTGGCATAAATTCAGAGCGCCTCCCTTTTAATTCTTGTTTAACCCCTTGGCAATCAACCTCAGGGGCTGGTAGTAAAGGGCGGGCAAGGTTGTATTTACTTGGGGTAGGGGGTAGAGTAATTTATCGAGTCCTGGGGGACCTCACCGCCATGCCACCGCTGTCTCCCCACCCACCTCCACTTCTTCATGCAGGGCCAATGGTCAGCCACACCTTCCAGGATCACAGGCCTCTGTGGAACCAAAAAATGCTTCTTGAAATGCTGGAGGGATGGACAGTGAAGCCGGGGGACTGTTCTTTCTGACATCAGGTCTGGAATCAAACTATGATCATTCTTTGCTTTCTGTTTAAAATCAAAACAAAACAAAATGGCAACCATTTCAGAAAATCAAAATATGAGGCATTTCACTCACTAGGAATTTGCTTTAGTGGTAGGACAGCTTGGGCATCATTAATAACAACAGACAGGTTTCTTTTTTGAGACAGAGTCTGACTCTGTTGCTCTGGGTAGAGTGCTACGGAGTCATCATATCTCACAGCCACCTCAAACTCTTGGGTCAAGCAATCCTCTTGCCTCAGCCTCCCAAATAGCTAGGACTACAGGTGCCTGCCAAGCTTGGCTAGTTTTTCTATTTTTAGAGACTGGGTCTCATTCTTTGTCAGGCTGGTCTCCAACTCCTGAACTCAAGGAATCCACCTGTCTTGGCCTCCCAGAGTGCTAGATTACAGGTGAGTCACTGCGCCCGGCCTTTTTTTTTTTTTTTTTTTTTAACCAAAGGAGAGGTTGAACATTTTCCCACAGGTTTGTTTAATAGATCTGTTTCCTTCTTGTGAATATTCTGTTCATGTTCTTGGTTTTCTCCCTCCCGAGACTCAAGCTGAGACTCAAGTTCTTTTCCCTACTGATCTGTACAATTCCTTACATAACAGAGAGACATTCACTCTCTGACAGACTTGATGAGAATTTCTCTCTCCTGATCCTGGGATTTCCTTGTATTTTGGTTACACGCATATTTGTTTAATGACATCTATTTGCATTTTTCTTATTTAAAAATAATACTCATTATAGCTGGGCGTTGTGGTGGGCGCCTGTAGTCCCAGCTACTTGAGAGGCTGAGGCAGGAAACCGCCTAAGCCCAGGAGCTGGAGGTTGCTGTGAGCTGTGTGATGCCAGGGCACTCTACTGAGGGCAATAAAGTGGAACTCTATCTCTATAAAAAATAAATAAATAAATAAATAATACTCATTGTAGGAAATTCTGAAAACACAGGAAAACATTTAGAAAAATGTCAAAAACCCCTCACACCTTCCCAGTGCCTAGGACATTCTCAGTTCTTTTCTTTCTGGGAGTCAGTGCACTGACTGCTGTTTTTGAGAGGGCAAACTGAGGCTCAGAGGAAGTTAGTGACTTGCCCAGGGGTGTGTGCCTGTCAGTCTCGGGAGTGAAAGCTTCTGAGTAAACCCTGATCTGTGCCTGTGGGGGTGCTCACTGGCCCAGGCACTTAAACACCAGTAAGGTCACATGAATGGACCTGAAGGGGCAGGACAGAGTGATTCTATGAACACAAGTCAGCTGGTTGGAGTAGCTCCCCGCAGCACAGAGGCAGAGGCTGACAGAAAGTACCACTTTGCCTGGGTGACACTTCAACAACTGACCCGGAAAAGGCTGACAGAAACAGACCACAGCTGGCTGCAGCTCTCGCCTCAGGAACCACCAAGCCTCCCCATCCCTCTCTCCTGAAAGGACACCACTTTCACAGAAACTGGGAACTTTTTTTTCTTTTTACAAAATGGATACAGTTGCTCCATTTCCAAAATCAATGGAGATGCTATTTTCAGCCAGGGGGCTACTTCTACTATAGGGGCGTGGGACAGTCTTGCCCAGATACCTTTGTGCTGGGCTGCTCCTGGGTCGAGCTGTGGGCAGGCCTTTTCCTGGAAAGGTGTGTCTGGAGGATGACAGCCACCTTATGGAGGATATCTCCAAGGATGGTCGCCCCCATCAGTAGGCCCATGTCACAGACCCTGAGGGCGGTAGCCATGGTGGCAGTATCCCCAGGTGCCTTGCAGAGACACAGGGCTTTGAGAAGGCAGCCGAAGGCATAGACCCGTCGCCAGTCTTTGTCCACGTCTCGCCATGTTCCTGTGTTGAGTTTCTCCCAGGAGTAGTCCAGGATCACCTCACTCCTCTGCAGACACTCATCTCCTTTGTCCTTGTAGAAGAGCTCAGTGGCTTCCTGCAGCAACATCACTACACTCCTCTCCACTTTCTCACTCAGGTCCAGCTTCAGTTCTTCTTTGGTGTTTGGCAGGAGTGCCCTGAGGGCCTCCCAGAGCGCACCTACTCCTGCCAGGGGTTCTCTAGGACAGTGGGTGGCTTCACCCATCTGGCTCACTGCTGGCTCGTCTGGACAAGTGCCTGGAGGGGGAAGAAAAATGGTTAGAGACCTGGTGCAGACCAGACCCCTCCGTGTGTTCCCACAGCTCCCCACATCTCATCTGTAACCATGTTTCAACAGTGGTCTTCTCTGCCAGGCAGAAGCTCTGTGAGGGAAGGGCCCACATCTGTCGAGGTCACCACTGTATCTTCAGGGTCCGGAGCAACACCTGGTATTCAGTGAGCACTGGATAGATGTTTCTTCAGAGAGAAACATGCACTGTCCTCTATAATGCCTATAATACTCTTCCTATGCCAAGCAAACTCTTACCCAACTTTAAGGACATTTTATATGACCCCCCTCTGAGAAGTCTGCCAACACTCCCAGACCTTGTTTTGTGTTCCCACAGCCCTTGAGCTTCTCTGACAGCACTTGTCACCATGTACTACAAATACCCAGTGACATGAGTGGAGTGTCTCTCTAACACTAGACCGAGAGCCCCACAAGGGCAAGAACATGTATTCTATGTTTCTCTAGGGCCTAAAGGCAGAGTCTGGCTCATACTAAGCACTCGATGAAGGTGTTGAAGGAATGTTACCTTAACTTCTCAGGAAGAAACCTGGAAATACATCAAAAGAGTGATCATCACAGTTGGTGGCTGGGTGGTGTTGGGCTAGGTATCATATACGAACAGCAGCCAGTCCTGAGGAATAAGTACTAAGATGTAATCACAGATGATTACAACCTATGTATGCTACTATGATCTAAGTATTATACTACCAGTGGTTACATTGCCTATGTCATTTGATGCAAGAGATAGGGACCATCACCTTTTGTAGAAAATGTTCTAGGTTAGGGGTCAACACACTTTTTATGGAAAGGGCAAGATAATAACCCTTTCTGATCCTGTTGGACCTTGTCCAACATAATGATTTTTTTTTGGGGGGGGGGGTTTATAAACAAAAATAAACAAAACACTTTATGTAACCTAAAATAGATAATGAAATCATCAGGTGAACTCATATTTATTATTTTTCTCTTTTAAAACTGTAGGATAATTACAAGTAATCCACCAACCTCTTTCTCGCCTAAAATAAGTAAGAGCTGCCCGAGAAGGCCATTTCCAACCAGGAATAGCCATGTGGGGCAGTCTTTGTGAGCAAAAAATAAGCTTGTGTTTAGCCACCAAAGTGTCAATGATGCTTATTATAAGTTAGCCTATCCTAATATGGTAACTTCTACTATTACTATTTCTAATAGTAGCCCCTCCAAAGATGTCCATACCCTAATCCCTAGAACCTATGAATATGTTACCTAACATAGCAAAAGAGACTTTGCAGATGTTATTAAGAACAAGGACCCCGGGCGGTGCCTGTGTCTCAAAGGAGTAGGGTGCTAGCCCCATATCCCAGAGGTGGCAGGTTCAAACCAGGCCCCGGCAAAAAACTGCAAACAAACAAACAAACAAACAAAAACAAAAACAAGGACCTGGGTGGCACCTGTGGCTCAGTGAGTAGGGCGCCAGCCCCATAAACCTAGGGTGGTGGGTTCAAACCCTGCCCCGGCCAAACTGCAACAAAAAAATAGCTGGGTATTGTGGCAGGTGCCTGTAGTCCCAGCTACTTGGGAGGCTGAGGCAAGAGAATCACCTAAGCCCAAGAACTGGAGGTTGCTGTGAGCTGTGATGCTGTGATGTGACAAAGTGATACTCTGTCACTAAAAATAACAAGGACCCAAAGATGGGAAGTTTATCCTAATCTATCTGTTAGGCCCCACCTAAGACCTGAGTCTTTAAAGAAATCTTTCCTGTCTGAAGTCAGAGTCAGAGACACATGTGATTATGGAAGAATGGCCAGCAAGACACAATACTGCTAGCTTTGAAGGCAGAGGAAGAGGCTCACAGGCTGAGGTACCCGAGTAGCTTGTAGAAGGCTGGAAAAAACAGAAATGGATGGTCCCCTCAAGCCTCCCGAAAGGAATGCAATGCTGCTGAGACCTTAATTTTAGCTCAGTAAGACCCATGTCAAACTTCTAACCTAAAGATCTGTACGATAATAAATTTATGTTGTTTTAAACCACAAGTTTGTGGTAATCTGTTATAGCAACAATAGAGAAAGAATACAACTTTTTTCTAATCAACAAAACAGGGCAAAGGTGATGGGATGTCATCTCTGTGATCAGGTTTCCTAAGATTGTAACTTGCCTTTCGTTAGCAGACTTCTCTCTAAGGCAAGTGGCCATGTTGGAAAGACCCAGGAGTCAAATAAGTGAGAGTGGCCTAGAGCCAACAGCAAGTGAGAAACTGAGACCCTTAGTCCCATGGCCCTTCAGGAACTGAATTCCACCAACAACTACAGAAGTTTAGAGCCTGTCCAGTTAAACTTTCAGATGAGAACTCATCCCTGACCAATATGTGATTACAGGCTTGTAAGGGACCCTGACGCAGAGGACCTAGCTAAGCAACACCACATTCTCAACCCATGGAAACTGATGTAGTTAAGTATGACTTATGTTAAGCCCCTGAGTTTATGGTGATTTGTTAAGTAGCAATATATCTAATTAACACCCCTATCCAGATTGCCTGCATACTCTAGGAACCACATAAAAGAACACGAGACAGCATGGCTTCCTACAGTGCTAACCTGTATGAAGAGGTCAGCAGCCAACAGGGAAGCAAAGATAGGGATGCTAGAAACATGGTCCTGGGCTACACATCCTGTTCCAATCCCTGGGGTCCACTTTAGCTCATTCCCCCATCCCCTACACCATCATTTTCAGCTCAAGAACAGTCTCCTCTTGGCCATACAACATAGCTTTATTTACTTAAAACACAGAGTTCTTCAGTGAATGGCCTTATTAAAAAGTCTTCAGGAACTGAAGTTGAGATAGACTGTATGACAACTTTCCAGAAGTGGGCTTTCAAATTATCTCTGTATTAGCCATGTGAAATGGCTCAGAGGCTGGTCTCGAAGCTCAAGCAATCCACCCACCTCAGCATCCCAGAATGCTGGGGTTATAGGCACGAGCCACCCACCCCGGCTCAGAAAAAAGCTTCTTGATAATTGTTATCAAGCAGTTTTGAATGAACTGCCTTTTTAAAAAGGTGCTATAAAACAAACAGCCTTCATGGGAGGCAGTCAAGAATAAGATGCCTTATTTGCCAGTTTTTTGCAAGGGGAGGGGGAAACAAGACAATAAAATGTGTGAAAACCTTTCAGAGTGATCGCCAGACTGGCTTTTAAATTCGTCTCCCAGAACTCCACATATTTTTTCTAAGTTGTAGAAACAGCCTGCTAGTGGTCAGTTGTAGGTGGGTTAACAATCATCTAAGCCAGGATGCTATTAATTTTCATGCCTGAACAAATAAAAAACTGGGGCTATACCAGATAAACGGACACCTATGGTCACCCAAGTACAGGCCATTGAAAAATTTTGAGTGGGCTCGGTGCCCATAGCTCAGTGGTTAGGATGCTGACCACACACACCAAGGCAGGCAGGTTCAAACCCGGCCCAGGATTGCTCAACAATGACAACTGCAACAAAAAAAAAGCCAGGTGTTGTGGGTGCCCGCAGTCCCAGCTACTTGGGTAGCTGAGGCAAGAGAATTGCTTAATCCCAAGAGTTAGAGCTGTGATGCTATGGTACTCTACCAAAAGCGGCATAGTGAGACTCTTGTCTCAAAAAAAAAAAAAAAAAAAAGAAAATAAAAGAAAAAGCCTGAGTGGCTTTAATATTCACTCTATACGCTCGTTTCCCAGAACTCTATAGGCATTGGCCTTGAAAGATCTCTTGTTGGTCACAGGCTTTTTTTGAAAGGGGTGAGGGGTATTAGGTATACAAACAGCCTGAGTGGTCTTGTGTCCTGGCTTGGCAAACTTGCCTTCCAGAGTGCCACACATAATAGTCTCATGACACAGGCCAGGTTTCAGGAGAAGTCCAGGTATAGACTGCATAAAACAGCTTTTCTCAGTGGACTTAATTCAGGTCCTAAAATTTCCTCCTTACATAAAGGCTTATCTGTTGGCAGATGAAATGATCTTGGAAATGTTGTCAAAGGTTGTATGTGCTAACCTCAGGGTGTTTTTTGTCTTGGCTTTATGAATTGGCCTGAGATAAGCCTTACAAAAGGCTTCTTACTGGTCATATTAAACACAAAGGAACCAAGTATAGGCTGTATAAAGCAGCCAAAAGGGACTCAGGTTGGACTTTGCAAATTCACCATCCAGATTTCACCGTGCAAACTGGCTTTTTATTTGCTGTTAGTAAACAGCCAGAGTGGGTTCTTTTTGGTTATAAGATACCGCCTTCTAGGAAGCCACTGCACTACCAGCCCAGAATTCTCTTGTTATTTTAAATGGCCTCTCTAAAGCACCTCCCAGGGCTGTCCTTGAGGTAGGGTGAAACGGCATCTCCAAGACCCCCACCATGGTTCCAACCCCCACCATGGTTCTCTCAGGCTGGCCACTAAGAAGATCAAGGTCCTTGTGACGAAGCCTTCCGAAGGGGGATTCTGGGACAAATCAGCCTCTTTCTGGCCTTCTGGGAACAGGCTGCCCACAGCTTTGTCATTTCTTCAATTTTGCTATCACAGTACCCCCACCCTCCTGAACTCGTGCAAATACAAGAACTTTGTAGAATTTTCCAGACAGGTTTGGAAGATTTTCCAGAAGGTTTTATTCAACGGCACAAAGGTCCCTCTGGCTCTTTAAGAGCTAAACAGACGCCAATGAGCCCGCAACACTGCCCACAGCCTGACCTTGGGCTTGCCTTTCAACCCTTCTGAGCACGGTGACCCACTTATGCCGGGAAACGCGACACGGACGATCAGCGTTAACGCCCCCCGAGTTACAAACACCTTTCCTTCGGCAGGCCCCGCAGGTTCCTCGCGCACCCCATGCCACCTTCCGCCCGAGGCCTTGGACCCTCTCCCTCCCTGGCGCCTTTGGGGGCTGCATTTCTCCCGGCTCTAGCTTTAGGCCGACGGCAAAGGCTACGTAACCCGGGAAGAACGGCTGGTTACCAGCACTCGAGATCAGAAACAGTGAAATGGCATAAAAGCCCTGGAGTTGTACAAGCGCGACAAGCCCAAAGCAGGTTGCCGCGGAACACGTCCCCAAGTATGCGCAAAAAGACGCCAGCAGACTAGCACTACGCGCGGAGCCCTTCCGCTGTGTAGGGCGCATGCGTTGGGTCGACAGGCCCGGGCCTTTCTGGGGCGCACGCGCAAGGCGATCTTTTGCCGCTTAACCCCTTACTGTGACGGTCCTTCTTTCCCAAGATTCCAACTGACCTCTCTTGGCGTTTGGACGAAGTCAAGTTTCCCTGCGGCTACGACGAGTAGTTGCGTCAGGTCCGAGCACTCTGTTCTCTGCGGGGCGCCTGAAAAGCACAAGGTTGATCTCTCAGCGCTCGTTTAATCACGACCGAGTGCCCCGAGGAGCGTCGAGTGACTGATTCTGTGGCTCCGCCCCCCTGTGAAAGGCGGGAGAGTGGTGGCGACCAGAGGGGCTGGGCTGTTCCGTCCGTGTCCAGTTTCACGCTGATGCTCCTTTGCAATCATTGTGACTTCTTACAAAGCAGTTTCACATCCACCATCACATGAACTTAATCCCTGCAACTAAGATTATTAGTTCTCCCTGTTTTATAGGGAAGTAAACTGAAGCTTGATGAAATAAAGTGACCACCTGCTTCTACTATTGGAAAGTCACAGATCATAGAATTGGGACCTATGAACAAGTGCTACATCCACGGGCATTCGAGTGAGAAGGACCTGGGTTGCAATGAGTAGTAGCAAGTGGCCAGGGGCTCTCTTCTGCCACCTCCGTCTTACTGGTGAGTGGTGCGGTGTCAGTGGGACTTCTCTGTTTTGAGCACACTCGCCCTGTGGTGTCAAAATATGGACGTGTGCAGCGTTGAACCGCGGCTATAGAAAATATGCACATAACTGGGTTTGGAGTTGAGTAGAAAACAGGCTTGCTCAAGGCCTATTTAACAGATTAGTGGATAGTAGGTACTGTGCTAAAGCACTTTAACAGTATCTAAAATCGTGGATTATAATGATCATGGTCACCCCCAGTTTAGAGAGGGAGGAAGTAAAGCACAGAAAAGTCTTACAGCTTCCCCCCACGCCCCCCAAACACACACACTAGGAGGCTGGTGTTTGGATACAGCAGTCACCGGTCCTGAGTCTACTTGCTTAAGTACCATACTAGGTTGTCTTCTTGAGTGGTGACAGTGTTGAATTGTACTTGAACTCTGTGCCCTTGGAAAACAGAAGGTAAAGGGAATTCTTCATACCCTTTGTCCTAGAAAACAGCTTATTGCAAAAGAACCACTCTTTCCCATAGGACTGAGATAAGACTTAGGATTCACTACTTGTTTCCTAAAACAAGGCTTGATAGGGACCTCCCCAAATTCCCATTCTTTGTTCATAAGTGATTAGCTGAAGTACTTGTCCTGTAAGCACATCCCGAGGGCTATTCAGATAATAATGCTAGGCTACTGGGAGGCCAAGACAGGTGGATTGCTTGAGCTCAGAAATTCCAGACCACCTTGAGCAAGAGCCAGACTCCGTCTCTAAAAATAGCCAGGCGTTGTGGCTGGCGCCTATAGTCCCTGCTACTTGGGAGGCTGAGGCAAGAGAATTGCTTGAGCCCAAGAGTTTGAGGTTGCTGTGAGCTATGATGCCATAGCACTCTACCCAGGGCAAGGAAGTGAGATTCTGTCTCAAAAAAAAAAAAAAAAAAAAATGCTAGTCAAGATGCCTTTGGCTCTCCTATCTTAAAAGTTTATAATTAACATGCTGCTTGCTTACACAGCTGTCCACCCCAAGATTAGAAAATGATCCTGAGGAAAAACAGATGATGAGTCCAGGATAGGCCAACCCAACTGCAGACTGCTGATAACAAGATTCACCAGACACCTACTATTTACTGATAACCATCATAAAACTTGCTTTCTGCCACCCGCCCCCATTACCCTTTATAAATTGCTCAGTAAATAGAGGAGATGAGATGGTCTTTGAGACAATAATTGGACATTTCATCAGGCTGTGGGCAGTCGAATAAACCACTGTCCCAACATTAGCCTCTCTTCTAGTGTTTGGTTCTTGGGTGGCAGGCAGCAGAACCTATGTTTGGCAGTAGTCTTGCTAATCAGTCCTTACAAAATGCTCGTTAACCAAACTTTGCTTATGATTTTCTCCTTCCTCCAGGTCCCTAAACTTTGGCCCATCCTCAGCCTGATCCAGCAGAGAGCCCCTCCTGACAATAGGCTGAGCCTCAGGTAAGGCCCACTGACCCTACCCAGCATGCCACCCTTTCATGCCCTTTCTGATTCTTTCTAGTCTGTTTTCTCCTCCCTATAAAAGAAAAACTTTTTTGTCTAACCCTTATGGCCACAGCATTCTTTTTATTGCACTAGTCCCTTTCCCCTCTTGCAATAATCCTTTCAAATACAAGTCTTTTTACTAAATTTGAATTTGTTTTTTGACAGTGGATGGGCTGTTACTATTCAGAGTCTATAGCAGGGTAGACACCAGGCCCCAACTTGCCCAGACAGGCCTCTCAGCAAGGGTCAAAGGAAATTCAAACCCCGGACCCCTTGATTCTAGCAGTCCTGTTGTAGAGGGGAATGACCTGAAAAAAAATGGCAAGCATATTTTCTGTCTCCCCAACTTTTGGGGAATTGAAACCTGCATTCCTGCCTCAGGTCAGTGGTTGGACAGGGCAGGGATATTTCTTGTTCTTTGGGCCACAGGAGATAGCTCTAGGGAATTATCTGGACAGAGATCACAAGATCCTCTTAGCTGAAGAAGGGATGGGCAGAAGTCACAAGATCCTCTTAGCCAAAGATGGGATTAATCCAGGTAGAGGCCACAAGATTGTTTTAGCTGAAGATGTGATGAATCTGGTCAGAGGCCATGAAATAGTCTTGGCCTAAGATGGGATTATGGGATCAGAACCTTTATAAACTCTGTGCTTTGCTCAGAAGCAGCAATTTGGATTTTGAGACCATGTTTGCCATTTTCCTCTTTTGCCTGCAAGGTATAACTCTTTCCTTGTCTTCAAACTGCTGTCCCTCTTTTTCTGGTGGGGCTTTGGGAGACAATGCTAAACTTTCCATAACAATTCTTTCCCACAATGAGCTGGAATGCGAGTCTGTTTGTTGGCACTGCATATAGAATAATGCCAGCCAGACAGACACAAATACCCTTTTTGCCAGCTTGTTTTTGTTTTCAAAACTGGCTTGTGGGTACAGGCGAAATTTACTAAACGCAGAATACAAATGCCTACATATAGTAACTAAGAAAATGCCTTGAAGGCTACTTTGAACAGTTTGATGAGAATATTTCAGATTGTATATGAAACCCACACATTGTACCCCTTGATTGCACTAATGTATACAGCTATGATTTAACAATAAAAATAAATAAATTTTAAAAAAAATAAAAAAAAACAACTGGCTTGTTGTGATGATTATAGGCTCAGATGAAATTTTTTCTTAAAAGGGAAGAACCACAGCTTTATACCATAGGATTTCACTTCCTGCTTTCTTTTTGCCAACTCCCCTCCCACCTCCATTCCTGGCAGCCTCAGAATTGGCCACTCAGCTCACAGACCCATTTGAGTGCTACAAAAGGCAGTGAACAAAAAGAGGCATTACTTTATGCCTGTATTTGTGATGTTTATCCATTTCATTGGATGCCTGGAATTTAAATATACCCAAGTGTGCAGTGAACATTTGTGGCTTAATTAGCAAATTCATTTAAAATATACACGTACAAAAAAAACTTCAAACTTGAAAACAACATTAGCTTGGCCATGAAAGGGATGTTTGCTGTAATTGATTAGAGATAGAAGTGAAAACCTCCCACATCTGTATCCTGTGCTTTCATGTCACTATAGTATTTGACCTTTGCTGCCTCTGCAAGGAGCATGTAAGCCTAAAATAACCCTGTAGGAAGACTGGGGACAAAGCACAAAGTGTTTCATCAAGTGGGTTCTTTTGGGGTACCAGCAAAGCACCCTTATATGCAGTAAGGCTGACTGTGATACTATCTCTCTGAGCCTCAGGGTCCTCCATGCAATGGATATGATAACCTACCTCCCAAGAAGTTACTGAGGATTAGGTAAGGCAGCTGAACATCTCAGGTTGTATTCCCTCTTCTCCTCCATCCCAGAATCCATTTGTTCCAACTTCCCATTCACCTGCTGGTGATAGCACAAGTCACCCTTTCTGTTCTGAGTTCAAGGACCCTTGTGGATGCATGGAACGTGTTAAAATACGGGTTCTTAGATGCCTCCTCTGGAGATTTCAATTCGGTAGTTCTAGAGTCAGGTCCAGGATTTTGCATTTTCACTAGCTTTCAGACAAAACAGAGGTAGGTGACAATCACTTTTTGAGAAACACAGCAATGGGGCTTACGGATACCTGGAGAGTTAGGGGCAGTAGAGGGTTCTGGAAGCTACAAAGCTGACCTGAGGGTCAGGCCCAGAGCCCCATGGCCAGGGTTGGATCTTCTCTCCTACTGTTGCAAGACCCTTCCCTATTGGTACTTTCCTCGTGTTCTCACACAGAGCCATGACCCAAGCCATCACCAGCCTAAAGCTCCTAGCCAAGACAGGCTCAAGCTTTATGTCCCTTACAGACTAAATGCTACCATTTTCCCTCTGGTGTGCCCCAAGAGATACTCTTTTAAGCCCTTGAAAGACAAAGGATCTTGTTTGGTTACACCCCTGCATATAAGACCTGTCAATTTCTGCTCATTCATCTAACAAATACTTGCAAACACAGGGCTTATTGGTCATTAAGTGACCAATAAGGTGAATATTTTCCTTTTCCCCACTTACCGATTCATTTTTGTTGCAAATATTTATTGAGCATATATTTCATGCCAGGAATTGTTTGTACAAGGTATGAGTTATCTATCACCACAAATAATGCTTCATAGCAAACCATTCCCACACTCAACAGTTTAAAACAAAAAGTTGGCAGCAGATCAGCTGAATGGTTTGCTCGTCTGATCTTGGTAGGACTTGCTCATGTGCAGGTGGCCTCATTCAAATATCTTGGGAATTCCAACCAAATTTGCACATGGGCGAGGTCAATTGTTGAGCCCACTGGGCTGCTCATCAGTTATCAGCCAGCAGGTAGCCTGGGCTTGTTCACACATGGTGGCAGGATTCCAAGAAGGGGCCCACGGGCTGCAAGCCTCTTAATCTATATGTGACGTAGATCACTTCTGTTGGCTAAATTAGCTCACATTCTGTTGGCCAAAGGAAGTCACAAGACTAGTCAGATTCCCAAGGTAAGGAAAGAGAATCTGCTTTTGATAGGAGAAACTCTAAGTCACACTGCAAGGGGCTTGGATGTTGGGAGGGTGAAGGATTACAGCAAGTTTGGTGTTATCACAGAGAACAAACAGACAAACCCCTGCCCACGTTCTAGTGATGGGAAACAGGAAATTAGAAAGTTATATGTATTATTATATGATATAGATAAAGTGGGGGAGGGAGAACAATGGTATCTTCTGTGTGTAGGGTACCAGGTCCTGCTTTCCATGGAATGCTCAAGCCCTCTCTGATACATGACACATAAGCGGCGACGTGGAAGATGTGAGAGACACACAGTCATCTGCTGGAAGGGAATTCCAAGCATAGGGAACAGCAGTGTGCTGGGCATTTAAATGTGGAGCGCAGAGGCTCCCGGGTTGGAGTGGGGGGAGCCAATGATGTCAGAGAGGTAATGCGACCAAACTGCACAGGGCTTTGCTGGTTTGCATGAACACTTGGGCTTTTACTGTGGGTAAAATGGGGGGCACTTGGAGAGCTTGGGGCAGAAGAATGACATGATCTGAGTTAGGTGTTAGGAGCTCACAGTGTAGAGGGGAAGCTAAACTATTGAAGATGTAAAAAGTAGCAATAACTGGGCGGTGCCTGTGGCTAAGTGAGTAGGGCACCGGCCCCATGTACCAAGGGTGGCAGGTTCAAACCTGGCCCCAGCCAAACTGCAACAAAAAAATAGCTGGGCATTGTGGCGGGCGCCTGTAGTCCCAGCTTCTTGGGAGGCTGAGGCAAGAGAATCGCCTAAGCCCAAGAGCTGGAGGTTGCTGTGAGCTGTGACGCCACTGCACTCTACTGAGGGCGACAAAGTAAGACTCTGTCTCTTAAAAAAATAAAAAGTAGCAATAACTGGGAGCAGTGTCATGGCAGGTGTTGGGTACATGTCTCAAATTCAGATCAAATATGAGTGGGGTATGGCAGTTATAAAAAATGACCTCAAACCCTTAGGTGCAATTTCCGCCTGTCCTCTCGAATCTGGCTGGCTTGTGATTAGTTTAACCAATAGCACAGGGCAGAAATGACACTATGGGACTTCTGAGGCTGGGTCATTGCAATGCAGCTTCTGTTTTGTTTGTTGAGCACTCAGGAGCCTGGAGCTGTGATAGAAATAGTCATCCTGGCCCAGGGGTGGGCACTTGCTGGAAGGAACCTTCGGAAGACTCTAACTCTGAGCCATATGCATCTTCCCAGCTGAGCCCGAGACATCACAGAACTGAGACAAGCTGTCCCTGCTGCGCTGTTTTCAAGCCCTCAGAGTTTGAAAGCATAATCTGATGGTTATCGTATCCTACAAAATTTTAGGACTGCACAGCAACAAATAACTGGAAAGGGGGGGTAATTCAGCTACCTTGCCATGGAGAAGGGATCATTTCAGGCAGAGAAAACAGCCTGTCTGGAGGAGTGGAGGCAGAAGAGGCTGTGGCAGTGACTTAGAATAAAGTTTTCTCAAAGCATAAGTGCTCCCGCTGACGGGATCGGGTAGAATGACTAGGAGGCATTTTTTTTCAGCTGAGGGGACATTGAAGGATTGCTGTTGTCCAGTTATTCCAGTAGGAATTCCAACCAAGTTTGCACATGGGTGGGAAATGACAAGTATGTTACAACTGCCACCTAGTCTGTAGCAATTGCATGATGACATTGTCTGCAAGATGTGGCCCAACTTTATTTATTTATTTAATTTTTTTTTTTTTTTTTTTTTTTTTTTGAGACAGAGTCTCACTTCGTTGCCCTTGGTAGAGTACCATGGTGTCTTAGCTCACAGCAACCTCAAACTCTTGGGTTCAAGCGATCCTCTTACCTCAGCCTCCCAAGTAGCTGGGACTACAGGTGCCCACCACAATGCCTGGCTGCTTTTTGTTGTAGTTGTCATTGTTGTTTAGCAGGCCTAGGCTGGGTTCGAACCCGCCAGTCCCAGTGTATGTGGCTGGCGCCCTAACCACTGCCCAACTTTAGATGTTAAAATGTGAAAAAAAAACAAAACAAAACCAAACAACCCTTAGAATAGATAAGGAGGAGTAAAAATAATATTATAGGTCGGCAGACTATGGCAAAACTTACAAAGAGGGTTAGCAAATGGGAGAAACTTGGGGAGACTCAGAGAGGGCAGTGGTAAGAGGTAGGGAGATGGCCAGGAGCAGGGCAGCTCGCTGGTCACTCCTGAAAACCACCCCAGTGCAAAGAAAGCCCCCTGATCTTAACTCTCCATGTCCCCAGGGCCTACCGGGATCCTTCTGAACCCTGGGCTGGGGTCTGCTGCTCTGTCCTCTGAGAATCTCAGTCCAGACTGAGAGGGGGAGAGAAGGGAAGCTTGAAGCTTGTGCTATCTTGCATGGTGCCATGGTTTGGATATAGCCTGTTTGTCCCCAGGAAGCTTGTACTGAAGTCTGATCCCTAGTGTGGCCAAAGGTGGAGGTGGGGCCTAGTGGGAGGAGTTTAGGTCATGGGGACTGGTCCCTCATCTGACTTGGTGCTTTTCTCCTGGTAGTGCGTGAGTTCTCTCAGGAATGGATTGATTCTCAAAAGAGTGGGTTGTAGTACTGCCAAGGAGCCCCTCAGGTTTCTCCCTTTTCGTATTTGTCCATTTACCCTTTAACCTTCTTCCTCATGTTGTGGGGCAGCATGACACATGCCTTCTCCAGAAGCCAGGGCTATGCCCTTGAACTTCCCAGCCTGCAGAAATATGAGCTAAATAAGTATCTTTTCTTTATAAATAACTCAGTCTCAGATATTCTGTCACAGTGATGTGAAACAAAGGTAAACAGCCTGGCCTCTGTCCCCCCAGAACATTCCAGTCCCCCCTGCATTGGAGGCTACACACACAGGGATGTCGGGCATCTGCTGGCTGCTCCTTTGCCCTCCTGACCCCAGCTGTAGGAGGTTCCTGGGAGCTGCACCTAACCTTGTGTGTAAATCCCTTTGAGAATGAAGTGGAAGGAAGAGGGGAACAAGTAGAATAAGTAGAAGGAAGAGGTGAAGCTACAAAGATGAGAAGGTGTATTTCAGGCCCTCTGGGAGCTTACCATTGATAGGCAGAATAAAAATGAAGACATAGCCTTGGTACGCATCATCATCATTGAATTCTGTTGGAATCTTTGGGTTATAATTTATAGAAATCCAACTCAAATTATTCTGACCAAGAAGGGAGACAGTTATTGGATCACAGGACAAAAAAAATCTCAGGAACTGCTCTAGCTTCAGGCAAGGCTGAATCTAGGTTCTCAGAGAATGCTGGTGCATTTTGGCCACCATCTCTTGACCTGTCCTTTCCTCTGAGCTGACTTTCCTGTCCTGGTGGTCCTGGCTGCTCTGTGTTGTCATAGCAACCCCAGGGGAAATAGACTTTGTCTTTCCCAAGAGCTCCAGCAGAAGTCCCTGAGAGGGCTCCTACCGCCTGGCTCATCACATGTGCCTGCCCGAGCCAGTCACCCTGGCTACACCCAAGCTTGTGTCTATCTTTAGTTGAGAGTGGAGATGGGGCAGTTCTGCCCACCGAAACCTAGGTGCTGTTCCCAGAGGCAGAGGAACAGATAGATGTCAGGCAGGCAAAACCCACACGTGTCTACAACACAAGCCGTGGCAGAAGGGAAGGCCATGAAGCATGTCTTACTTGATATCCTCATTTTACAGGACAGAAAACTGAGCACACCTTTCAAATCCCATTTTTGCCTGTGGGCAGGCCCTGAGCAATTTCTTCTCTTCTCTGTACCTTTGTTTCCTCATCTCTAAATGGTTCTAACGACATCACGAGGTTCATGGGAAGGATGGATTCACTCAGAAGGGAGATGAGTGAGTGTGTGGCAAGCAGCTGTTCTCTCTCCTCCACCCTCACATCCCGCATCCCCCAGAGCCACCCATTCTTTCCCTGTGTCTCTAAGATACTACATTCACCCTTTTGCTCTCTAATTCAGTGTAGTCGTTTGTTCTCACTGTCATGGAGCTTGGTTTCTTTCTTTCTTTCTTTTTTTTTGAGACAGAGTCTCACTATGTCACCCTCAGTAGAGTGCTGTGGCGTCACAGCTCACAGCAACCTCCAACTCTTGGGCTTAAGTGATTCTGTGTTGTCACAGCTCACAGCAACCTCTAACTCTTGGGCTTAAGCGATTCTCTTGCCTCAGCCTCCCAAGTATCTGGGACTACAGGTGCCTGCCACAATGCCCAGCTATTTTTTGTTGTTGTTGTTCCAGTTGTCGATTGTTATTTTAGCTGGCCCCAGCACTTAAAATTCAAAGTCCTGGCTCTTAAAAACGCAACCACCTATTTTACAGGGCTACTGCGAGGAACAAAAGATATGACTATAAAGCATATAGAACCCGCCAGCCTCGGTGTACTCACTCAACTACGGGCACCGCCAGAAGCTTGGTTTCTTACACTTAAATGTAAGGGCCATTCTGTGTCCATGAATCTGTGTGGCACAGACGCTGCTTGGCACCTAGTATAGGTCAGTATGGAAGACACACATTGATCAGTTTTGTAGACCAGTTGTTCCATTTATTCCATTTATGGAGTGCTGTGTAACTACCACAAAATTTACTGGCTTAAAACAACTGCAACCACATTTATTTAGACAATAATCTATAATGTGAACAGGGCATAGGGGACAGCTTGTCTATGTTTTACTTGGTGTCAACTGGGGCTAGAACCCAGAGGCTGAAGTTATCTGCAAGGTCCCCTTACCCATGTGTCTGGCACCTGGACTAGGAAGACCAGGGGTGGCGAACACGCGGCTCCCGGCCAAAATGAATGTGGCTCTTTGCCTCTTATCATTATTTTGTATACTGTGGCTCTTTGCCAAGTTTGGATTTTGTTATGCTGCTTCTGAGGAGGGACCTCTGAGGAGAGATCTCTGAGCATGTAGTCCCGCCCCCAGGGGGGAAACACGTGAAATCAAAGCACCGGTCCATTCTGACTGACACTCATGTAAAGGAACTGTCCGAGTGGCTACAACGGAATACAAACCTGATTTGCAGAAGATTACTGAAAACAAAAGATGCCAGAAATCCCACTGAGATTATCATCCCATCACTCCAACAAGGTAACAAAAAACACCTGATTGAGCATGTTATATTATGTGTTTAATATATTATTGTTAAAATTATATGCTTTTGTGTGAGTGTTTGT
>CAUYPK010068828.1:0-84623 GCA_963574355.1 Loris lydekkerianus
ATAACTGAACTATACCACAAGACTATGGGGAAAGGACCAAGGAAGGGGAAGGGAGGGGGGAGGTTTGGGTGGAGGGAGGGTGATGGGTTGGGCCACATCTATGGTGCATATTTTTATCTATAATAAAAATAAATAAATAAAAGTAACCTATTCCCATTACAAGCAAATATTAATTAGTATGAATTTCTGATAGCAAAACAAAGAAGGGACTCAATTTTGATTAAATTTTTTAATGACAAATACCTATGCACAGCTGTGTACATTTGCCACTAATTTTGATTACTGTCATTTAGTATTTTATCTAACACTAGTTTTCTCTAACAGGGACAAATAGAAAATCCTTCCAACATTTGGGGGAGATTCAAAGTCAGGTCAGAGGCCCAGTTCCTGGTTCCCTGCAATTAGTGCTATGCGACTGGAAGTTTTTCAGCTTTCTCTGGTAGCTCGCTACATTTTAATACCAATAAGAAACTTTTGTTAAGCAGCCAGTCTTCCCCTTTTTCTTTGGGATACCACGTTGTTTGCTCGCTGCTTTTCTCTCTTCCCTCCCATTTTCCCTTCTCTCACGCCCCACTCTGCTCTCTTTTTCTCATCCCTTCCCCCACTCTCTTCTCTCTCTCTCTCTCTCTCTCTCTAATATAAAATAAACTTATACTTTTATATCCTAATACAAAAATAAATGAACGTTTGTTAAGTACCTGATATTTCCCCACTGCTCTGCTCCAAACTTTTACATATTATTTCACCTCATCTTCACAGCATCTTGATGAGCCAGAAGTCCCTGTCGTCCTTACCTTACAGGGGAGGATGTGGATGTCCAGGAAGGAAACCCAAGCCTGTAAGTCCTCACAGCCACTCAGCAGTGCTGGGTTCAAGTCCAAGCGGGCTGACCCTGCAGCCTCCTGTCAGCACCGCCCTGCTTGCCTCCCTCAACCTTCCCCTCCCTACAGAACCTACTCACTTGCTTTTATTCAAAAATCACTCGCACAGTGTAAAGTGTGGGCAGAAGAAGATCGGAGCACATCTCACTCATGACTATTTTTTTTATCGACCTCAACTTTTTTCTTTGACCAACTAGATTTACCCATTCAATCTAGATAAAGGTTCTGTAACTGCAGAGATGAGGTTTCTTTTCATTTGCCAACTGGGCCTCTGCCAAAGACTTGCTTTCAATTTTTAGAAAGATTGTATCCCCTTCCCTTTTTCTCTGGAATGTCTTAAAACGAGGTTTTTGGTTTTCTTTTGTTTTTCCAACCAAGGCTTCCTCTGTCACGGCCCTTTTCCCCCACCAGCCAGGAGGACGTGGGCTTGTATTCCATTCTGTGGTTGGTATGCTCACAGAAATAGGGGACTGGCTACCGAGGATGACTGCGTGGTAAGGCAGGTCCTGTTCCTGCACTAAATGACATTAAGTTTCTTATCATTCCACGTATTAACATCACATCAGGTTAAAAGCTTTGAAACACACAAAAGCACTTGTAAGGGATTATAAGCCACTGGCAAGGATGGAGACTATTATGGACAGAAGGGCAAAGGAAGGGTTCTGTGAGGCAGTGACATTTGACAAAGACCCAGATGAAGTCATGTGAGTGATGGGGAGGAAAGAGCAAAGTAGGGCAGTGGTTTCAGCACCTCGAAAGGCACGCTTTTTAAAAACACTGATACTTGCCTGGTTCCTGATCTGAGTGGAAATGTTTTCAATTTTACTCCATTCAATATAATATTGGCTGTGGGTTTGCTTGTAGATGGTCTCTATAAGTTTAAGAAATGTCCCTTCTATACCTATTGTCTTAAGCGTTCTGATCATGAAAGGATGCTGGATATTATCAAAAGCTTTTTCTGCATTAGTTGAGAGAATCATATGGTCTTTGTTTTTATTTTGTTTATGTGACGTATTACATTTATAGATTTACGTATATTGAACCAGTCTTGAGACCCTGGGATAAAACCCACTTGATCGTGGTGTATGATTTGTTTGATGTGTTGCTGGATTCTGTTTGCTAGGATCTTATTGAATATTTTTGCATCAATATTCATTAGAGATATTGGTCTATAATTTCCTTTTCTTATTGTGTAACTATAGCCCAGGATGAAGGAGAGAAGTGGAGGGGGGTGGGAGGGGAGTGAGGAGGTTTTACAGAGGAGGGTAAATGGTGGGACCACACCTATGGAGCATATTGCAAGGGTACAAGTCAAATCTATCAAGTATAGAACATAAATGTCTTAACATAATTATTAAGTAAATGAAGTGAAAGCTACATTAATTAGTTTGATGTAAGCACTCCAAATTATATAAAAATCAACACATTGTACCCCACAAATGCATAAATGTATTCACGATCTATATGTACATGACTTAAAAAGAGGAAAAAAAATAAAAACATTGATACCACAGGGTGGCACCTGTGGCTCAGTGGGTAGGGCACCAGCCCCATATACCAAGGGTGGCAGGTTTGAACCCAGCCCCAGCCAGCTAAAACAGCAGTGGCAACTGAAAGAAAAAATAACCAGGTGTTATGGCAGGTACCTGTAATTCCAACTATTTGAGAGGCTGAGGCAAGAGAATCACTTAAGCCCAAGAGTTGGAGGTTGCTGTGCACTGTGACGCCACGGCACTCTACCAAGGGTGATCAAGTGAGACTCTGTCTCAAAAAAGAAACACTGATGCCCAGTCTCCAAACTTGAGCAATGAAATCAAGATCTCAGGGGGTCGAGGCTGAGCACAAGTGTTTGTTTTATTTTTTTTTAAGGTTCCCAAGTGATTCTAACACGCAGAACAAAGAACTGAACTGCATTAATCGGCAATCAGACAGTATAATATACTTTTGAAAGCATTATCTCTGCTGTATATTATTTTAGCTAAGCCCAATCAATCTTATAAGACACATAATATCCATGAAGAGAGTCTATGGCCACTACACAATAGTTCAGAGAACACAGAGTTTTTTGCTTCAAGTCACCTGTGGAGCTGTGAGCTCTCGTGTCTTTCCAAGACACTAACAGTGCATGCAAATGCATCTGCTCGCTACACAAGGATATTGACAACCAACAAAATAACAAGTGTCTGGCCAACAAAAGCCGCCATGCACTGCAGGATGATGGAATGCCAGTGCTGACCAGGGTTGATGGGATTAATTACTGATGCCTCCCTGGAATGATAGAATCTCAAATGTTAAGGCAGCAAAGGAGAGGGACCTGGCAGGGGGTTGGGGGATGGAGAGGCATGGTAAGGTAATGATAGAAACAGCCTCTTTATAAAGATTTGGTAAGAAAAGCCACATTGTCCATGACCTGGTAGCCTCCTGCTGTTCCTCCAGCATTCCCAGTACACCCCAAGCAGCAAGACCTATGCACTTGATCCTCTTCCTGGCCAAATATCCACCAGGTCGCCTCCCTCATTTCCTCTGGCCTTCACTAAAAAGTCCTCTTCTTGGTGGGGCTATCCCTGTCGCTTGGATCTAAAATTCCAAACCTCCCTATCTTCAATTTCCTTCCATGTTTCTTCTCTTTAGCCACCATCACTATCTAACATACTACACATTTTACTTGCTTATGTTGTTCCTTATCTTACGTGTGAACTCCATAAGGACGTGATTTTTTGTCTTGTTCACAGCTTTATCCCAAGTATCTCACACGGTGTCTGACCCATGGTAGTAACTCAATAGATAATTGTGGAATGATAAATGATGATGAAGTCATTTCTTAAACATTTCTGAAATAATTTTGAACTTCACCTTAATGGACTGAAACTTTGATTCTGGGGGGATTTTTTTTTTTAACTCAAAAGGACAAGAGCTTTTGATTTTGGACTTTAATTCCTTTGAACTTTAGAGATTTTACTGGCAAGGGGATTTCAATTATAGATTTTATTATTTTGTGTATGAAATTTAGAATGGAAAAGCATTTATAGCAAGTTTTAGGCATTGCCATATTGTTTGCATGTTATTAATATTTGACTTAAGGTTTTCATTTTTATCTGACTGCTAAATCTCTGATGAACCAATCAAACAATGTGGCATGATTAGGTATGAATTTTTCAGCAGCCTTGGTAATTAAATTAACTCATCATCTCTGAACTTAGCCTTAAAGCTCATTGTTCACTCATCAGTAAAACGTTGTTCACACCTATGTGTGCTATGCTTGCTCACTTAAACCAGAGGTTGGTTGCAAATTGGAAAGTTGAGAGCTATGTCCTCTTCTTTTTTTGGATTGCATATTGTTTAAAACAAAAAAAATAGATTTCTAGTTTTATTAAGATAACAGCAACACTCAGGCACTACATTTCTTCTGCCTTCCAAAGTAGAGGCAGACAGTGTCTACACGATCACAGTCCAGCTCCAGGCATCCAAGCATGCTGCTTGTAGATGCAAGCAGTGGCCCCTGACCTGGGCCTCTATCCTTTGAGGGCCCCATTCTTCTGGCTGTGCTTCTCCTCATGGACTAAGGACTCTCAAAGCCAAGGGCATGTGCCCACAATGAGCTTGCACTAATGTTCTCCTAAATCCTGACAACGCTCCAGATGCCTGAGATCCTGGAATTCCCTGTTCAATTGGTCCAATTCAGAACAATTAAGGACCTGTGTAATCCCTTGCTTGGGTAGGTCTTCCCAAGGGCAGACAAAGCAGCACTAGCATAGAAGGCAGGGATGGTAGAGGGTAGAGCTGGAAAATGTAGAGCCAGAAAGTTCACATCCGTGCTTGACCTCCCAAAGACATCCACATCCTAGTCCCTATAACCTATGAATATGTTACTTTCCATGGCAAAGACTTTATAGATGTGATTAAGTCAAGGATCTTAGGATGGGGAGATTATCCTGGATTATCTGAACCAGTTCAGTGTAGTTATAAGAATTTTTCTAAAAAGGGCAGAAGGGTCAGAGTCAGCAGCAGGAGATGTAATGATAGAAACAAGAGGCTAAAGTGATAAGAGAAAGGGGTGATGAGCCAAGGTATGTAGGCAGCTTCTAGAAGCCAAGAAAGGCAAGGAAATAGATTCTCCCCTCAGTGCCTCCAGAAAGAACATAGCCCTGCTGAGTCTTTGATTTTAGACTCTGACTTTCAGAATTACATGATAATTAAGTTGCATCATGTTAGGTCACTAAGTTCATATTGCTTTGTTACAGCAGCTACAGGAAACTAACATAGCCTGATTGCACGGGAGTCCTATGGGAGGAGCCAGGGCTGGCAAGGAAGAGAAGGTGAGGGCTGCAGGCTCCCAGCTGTATGCTTGCCTCAGACACCTTCAAACATTAATTTACAGTACAGGCTTAAAGCAACATCCATACATGCATTCTGAAAGACTCAAGGCAACATCCATACATGCATTCTGATTTTTAAGTATATGCCTGTGTAGTGACCAACATTAGTAGTGTTTATCAAGGCATTTAAGTAATTCACCCACTTATATATTGGTTATAAAATCATTCAGGAATGTGCTACAAAGAATAATTAATTAAATCATGATGCAATAAAGAACAACATTTTGTTGAGGCTTCATTTCATGCATCTTTTTGACAAGCTTCAGACTAAATTTCTCTGTATCAAATTTTGCAAATATTTACATGTGTTTTCTGTTCCCAGGAAATAGGCACCGTAATACACTATTCTAAAGTTTGAAAGTTGAGGAAATTAAAAACAGAAAAGACCTCAGTTCATCAGCATGGGCAAAATATTAATTCTCCAAAAGAGAGGAGTGAATTACATGTTGTGGTCTTTCTAACTCAACCTCCTACATCCCCTTGATTTCATATACAGAAGTTTTCCCCATTAGAAATGTGATTGCTTCAGTGGTTTACATATACAGAAAAAAAAGACTCTTTTCTCTACCAAAGAGCAGTGCTAGAAATGAGAGTTTCAGAGGACAGAAAGAACAAATACCTAATAAGAAGTCATTTTCCCATAGTTTCTTTTTTACCTTAAACGGATTCTGTTAAATGGTGATTTGGATGTACATATACTCACCAGAGTCCCTTTGTTCACATAAAGTTCATAGGCAAAAATAAACAAAAAGCAAAATCATATAAAAGAAAGTGGACTTAAGAATCTGATTTTCTTCTGGTCCAATGATTTAAGTTGTTACTTTGCTTGCATATTGTTTAAAACAATTGCTTGGCTGCTTTCCAGAAGCAGCCAAGGGTGGCAAGATGGGCTGTCAAACTCACTTCAACTCAGTGGACCACATCATGCAATGAATTCTCTTCTGGAAGGGGCCAAGCCACCGCTGCTGCTGAGACTCAGACTCCACACAAAGGTTTGACTTTGTCAAAGACTTGAGATAGTCATGAAAATCCTGAAAAGTCAAACATGCTTTGTTTATTTGTTTGTTTTGAGGGGAAAGGTCTGGAGAAATAAGATTGTGTCCCCGGGTCAGCCTCTAAAGAAACCCGAGAGTAACATGGAGAAGAGAAAATAAATCAGGAACAAGGGAAAGGAAACCTTCTAGGGACAGTCCTCTGACCTAAGAAGAAGAAAGAAGAAAGAAAAAATTTTCATAAGCAACATAAAGAACATCTGGCAGAAATTGACCTGAAAAATGTAATTCAGATGGGTGTTCTCTCAAGTCGGAAAAGAAACCAAAACCTTACTATAAACATACCAGTTAAAGTTTTAGAAGAAGAGTAAATGAGATTGCATTTCATGTGCTTTGCAATCAAATTCTTGGGTTTTTCCTAAACTCGTCACAGGAAAGGGTAATCAATAGCACTCTTGACACAGCTTAACGAAGAGCTTGTTGTCTTTGGGCTCTCTGAAATTTGTTCTTTCTGAAGTGTGGGCCGTCCCCAATCTCCTCAGCGCCTCCCAGCCCTGTCCTCTTTGGGGGAGATGGAAAGCATATCAGTATACTCTCTTAGTAGGCACTATTTTTAAATAGAAAAATCTGGAAAAAACAGAAAACAATACACAAGTTTTTCCCAATTGGCCTTTGTGCAGCTGACTTGGCTCCTAACATCCCTCCCTCCCCCTCATCAAAATTCTATGAGATTAGAATTCATCAGCTTCCAAAGGGGCCTAGTACAATGCATGCTGGACCCCAACACAGTCCCCCCAACAGGGCTGTAACCATCTGCAGGCACTTACTTCAGCTGTGTGCCAGGGAAGATGTTCCCAAACAGAGATATTTTAATCCTCTGGAATTCAGATTTTAAACAAAAAATATTTGCAATTTAAATTTGACTAACCCTTGCAGATATGTGGGCCGGAACCAATCAGATTTGTATTATGACAAAGGCTGAGGCCATTCCCTTTCTTAATACACTAGAGAAATCTAGAATTATATCTAAGTATTTTGATCTGGTAGTATTAAATGTATTTCTCATGCCAAGGCCATAATATGCCAATGAGGGGCTAACCTGTTCCAAGGCCATGTGCCAATGAGGGTCTCTCCTGTTCAGAGCATGACCCTGCCAGAAAGAAGTGTCCAGAAGAAAACCATCTCATTGGACCTTCAAGTGGAGCCTATGGATGTACTTAATCAGTTCTCACACCATATGTGGGAGAGAGTCCAAAAGTCCACAATGAGAAGGACACGAGCTCAGCAAAGTCTCTCATCTTCCATTTAAGTCCGTGCTTCTGTGAGCAGCTGCACTTCTCTCCAGTTATTTCCACACTACACTCCTCACTTTTCTGCTACTTTATTTTACTCCAGTTAATTGCTCTTTTTCATCATCCTTTCCTCTGCTGTGGATTCCTATTTTCAATCCAGTAAAATAATATTTCTTTCCTCCCTCCAGTTCCCCTTGGCCTCCCCTTCAAAGGGAAGGCTTAGTCACTCTATATCACATTCCAAACCAAAATAAAGCAAGCAATCTCCAATGCCTTAGAATGGGATTCCTAATGTCTTTCCTCCCAAGGTCTAAGGTCACTGGAAGAAGGTTCCTGAGGGCAGGGAAACCTCCAGGGCTCTCCCATCAGCTTCATGGAGAGTAGAAGACAAATCACTAGTGTTACTCCAGACTCAAGGCAATGCATAGTTATGAAGGATTGTGGCTGTGTATTTATTTTAATGTGCAGTAGAAAAAAACACCTGGCATATCCAATTTCACAGCTACTCATTAACTATTAGTGCTGCTTAGGCAAATGTAAGTTAAAATATAAAAAGGGAATTATTTAAAGAAAGAGAGTAAGTAAAAAAAATAGCATAGTATTTTGTGATATGGTAAAAAATCATAGAGATGGGGCATGAATGACTAATGCTTGGGAAATGCTGTTTGATGGAAATGACTTGGAACTGAGAAGAGTGGGACGTGATGTCAGCTTCTGGCCCTACTGCCTCCTCCTTCGCAACGTCCTGAGCTGGGGGTAGAGGGTGGGAAAGCAGCTGCTACCCTATGATTCACCATACTAGTATTCACAATTTCACACCAGGGACCAAAAATACATAGAAATGTTTCTGAATACATAAATCAAATTCAAATTATGCTATAACCAAGGATGTCATTGCCATTAAATTCACCATTAGGAGCACTCCAGTCCAAATTCTTTCAGTTTAGACGCTAAAGCCAACATACATCACGTGATTTGGCCCAATATCAACCCAGGGAATAATGGCAGAACTAGAACTTAAACCTCAGACTTTATTCATTCTGAATCTTTCTATTACATTATTGGCTGCTAGATAAGTCTTTCTGATACTGCAACAGTCTTATCTATTTCCAATTATGTCTAGAGAGATTTAAGAGAGTGGTAGGAGATAAAATCAGGTGGAATAGGGAAAATTGTGTTAGGACTTATAGGCTGGTTGAGGACTTTCAGGAGGTTCGGCCCAAAGATAGAACTGATAGCTGGAAATTAGCAGTGAATAAAAGAGATTAAAAAAACTTTAGCCATCATGGAGGTATACATTTTAATTGGGGGATAAAATCTATAATCTGAAATTGCAAATCACCTATGTCTAAACACCAAATAAGTAGCAGATCAGGATCATGATACATGCCCTGGAAATGATCTCCGTGGTTTATCTGGCCAGCTGTGGTCTGGTGGTCGCTTTCAGCATTTCCCACACTTCCGCTATATCCCAACAATGAAAGGCCCCCAGCTGAACAGCTGCACTTTCCTTATCCAATTTTTTAATTCCTCTTCTCTCCCTAAGTGGAAGAGAGGAAGGAGAGCAGATAAAGGGAGTAAATAAATGGCCAGAAAGAGAGTGGAAAGGTAGGAATGGAAACAGCGATTCTTCTACAATGTATATTAAATCCTGAGCCATGCTAAGCACATTACCTTTGCTAATAGTTTATTATTATGATATCATCAAATTGGCAACATAACTGCATAGTAATAGTGACCGGCCAGTACTGAGTTAGCTATGTGCCAGGAAGTAGGCTAGATACTCTAACCAACTTGATGTCATTATTCCTTACCACAACTCTACAACACAAGTGCTATTATTTTTCATTTCTACTGCTCAGAGAGGTAAAGTCATTTGCTCCACATCCCACAGCTATTAAATGAGTCCAGACACAGATGTCAGGATGTTGGACTCCATAGTCTCGGCCCTTCATTGTGTTCAAGAACCTACCCTACCACACAGGAAGCACCAGCCATCCAGGGCTGTCCAACCAATGCACCCTCCAACTATTATTTCCCACCCTGCAAATGTTCTTCTCAAAAATAGGCCCTATTGATGACCTTGCCCCTTTCATCATTTCATTGTATTTTTTTCTAACCTCTCTGCCCCAGAACTATCATCCTTGGTTGTTGGGGTAACGGACAACTCGGGTGGTTTTTGCCGGGTTTTCATCACCATTATGGTCTCTCTCTCTTTCCCAGCACCTCTCAGCCTTTTCATTCTCTCCTCATTATTTAAGTCCGCATGGAGCTATTTTTCAAAACATCCAATTAGTAAGTGCACAGAAGGAACTGGGTTCATAATTAATTAGTGATTCTGGGACATAACAAAGCAAAAGCAAAGCCAAGGCTGTGGAAAGCATCAGAAACTGAAACTGCATGTACACATTCAAGACCCCACTCCAGGAAGGACAATGAATTAAATAATCTGCTTACTAGAGCAAATCCCTAAAGCACCTCCACATGTCTTGGGGTCAGACATTAATCACCGCATGACAATCCCAAGTGTAACATCTTTCCCTTCTAAGACAAATGACTGCCAATGTTCTATTGGTGAACTGATTCTTCACCCTCTCCTGTTCCCCCCTCCCGTGGTTCTTACAAGGGATAGTTGGCCCCTCCTCTCAAAATTGTTCTTAGACAAATTTAATTGTTTTTGTCTCTTTAGAAACAGTCTTTCTTGAAAGATGGCCCCAACCCCTGGGATTTCTTGCTCTTCCAAGAATAAAAATCAAATTAGAATACAAGGATTTGAGAGATCAAGCTAGGCTTACTACGGGAAAAAAAGGAAAATAGTTGGGGAATGCAAAGGCTCTCAGATACTAGAAAGTTGCTTAAGGTGAGCTACTGATGACTTCCCCCAATTAAGCAGCATTCCCTGACTACCCAGGATTCCCAGTTACTCAGCATTCCCTAACTACCCAGGATTCCCAGTTACCCAGCATTCCCTGACTACTCAGGATTCCCAGTTACCCAGCATCCCCAGTCACTAAATAAACATTAGACAGAAATAGTCTGAGAGTAATCTCTTTAGCAGAATCCTACCAATGGAATTGGAAGTTTCATCTCTTTAGAGGAGTGGTATTGCTCAAGAGACACTGCAGTATTAACATTACCGCACAGACCCTGGAGCCAGATTCCCTAGGGTGAGTCTTTAGGACACAATTTCCCATTTAAGTGACTGTGAATAAACTCTGTGTCTCTTTTTCTTATCTCTTATTGCAATGCTTAAATAAGTTGATATATGTAAAGTGTGACTCCAGAATGAACCCTTAGAATCTTCATTTGTTGCTTTTATATTTTAGAGGAAGCCACTAATCTAATAAAGCTAGAAATTACTAAATTTTGAATTCCTATAACATCAAACTGTTACTAATTATGGTTCTGGTCATCTGCCATATGTTTCCCAGAAATACAAATGTTCCGTGGAAAAATAAATGGCTAATAAGGGTGGGAAAAACATATAGCAAATGTCCTTGTTTTTCTTGGCTGTTAACTTTAATATACTGAAATATTCAACGAAAACTCTGATCCTGCAACTGTAACTTCTTACCACTTAAGAAAGATACTCTTGAACTACTGAAAGTTAGAGATAATATGTTCAAATAGCATTGTTGGGTACTTTATTCTGAATGTCTTAACATTTTAAATTATGAAAAAAAAAAAAAAAAATGTTACTCATGTCCCAGGTGTTTTCCCCAGTAGAAATTACATTGGTAAATGCTAAATTAACTCCATGTGATTCTCATTTTCAGAAATACAATTCCAGACTGTTGAAGAGTTTTAGTGTATCCCCTTGAGTTGCATAAAAGAAAACCATTTTGGTTTTAAATATAGTTTTGTTTTTGTGGGATTTTTCTTGTACTAGAAACACATTTCTCTCAAATAACATTACCACTTAACACACTAATTGTTTTAGATTTCTTTGAAGTCCCCCTTTTTTTATTTAAGTGAACTTTAATTAGGTGAATTTTGACAATTATCTAGTGAAAGAAAATTAAATTATTGATCAAATGATCTCCATTTATAAAGTACATGCCAGCACTAGGAAGCCAGGTTTATATTTTATTTTAGTAGATTTTATACTAAAGAGCACATACTTTTTAAATAAATGAGTCTGACATTCTCATTTCCCTATTATCTGATATAGGTAAGGCATGATAATTCTATAAGTAATAAAAAAGTGATCAAGATCTGATTCAAGCTACTTAGGAGACATTTACTAAAGGATCACACCAACATTTTTATCATTCTGAAGAAGAGAAATAACCCTTACCCCTCAGTTATAAAAGTTACCTAATGATATAACTAGTTATTGGTCAAAGTCCTTCCCTGGTTCTGACACCATGAAGGTCATCATGACCTTAGGCTGAAGAAAAAAACAGCTGGTGAAAGTAGCAAATACTGAGCTCTTCAGCTAGAGCAGCAGTTCTCAACCTGTGGGTCACAACGCGCAGGAATTGTATTAAAGAGCCACAGCATTAGGAAGGTTGAGAACCACTGAGTTAGAGATTAGAGAATTGGATGATGTCTAGCTAAAGATGGTAACTTTCAAGAAGGGTATAAGAACTCTGTGAAACCCTCTCAAAGTCAGTCAGGCTTTGAGAATGATCTCCCTATCTTCCCGGGATGAATCTTGGTAGTAAAGGACAACTTTAAGACACGTGAGTGTTTGCCTCATGCTCCTGGTTCTGGCTCCTTGGTTACAATTCCTCCAAAATCTGAGACTCTTGGCATATGCTATGGGCCTGCATGTTTGTATCCCCCCACCTGCCAAATTCTTATGTTGAAGGCTTAACCTTGAAGATGATGACATTAGGATGCGGGGTTCTTAGGGGTAATTAGGTCATGAAGTTAGATTTGTTGCTTTTATAAAAGAGACTCCAGAGAGAGATCATTTGCTCCTTCCACCATGAGAACATAGTGAGAAGGCACCATTGCCCTCTTCAGAAACTGAACCTGTCACAGCTCACAAGTCCTTAATCTTGTCTTCCCAGCCTCTAGAACTGTAAGAAATAAACTTATGTTGCTTGTAAGCCACGCAGTTTATGGTATTTTGTTATAGCAGCATACATCAACTCAAGACAGCATATATTGAAGTAATCACTTTGATTCATGCAAACTGAAAGTCAGAAACAAAGAAGTTCCTGAGGATCAAAATAGAATTATCAAGCCCCCCATTGATATAAGGAACTATTAATACTTACATCAAACCCTCTGACTTTTGCAACCAAGACCCGAAGGTGATCCACACAGGTTCCCTGGTTTAATTCCATCAATGTCAGTAATACTTTATATGTAGAGATGCAAATGTTGTCATTAGGAAGTTTTCAAGCAGGTCTTCTGAACAGACAAGCATGCATGAGAACTTCAAACAAGATTCCGGGTTGTATATTATTTTCTGAGTTGTAAATCACTGATAATTTGAAGAAACAACATCAAATACCAGCTTTGGGGAATGTAGTAAAGGCATCCTTCTCCTTAAACATGTACATTGATCATAAGACGTGAACCTTTTCTAGCGATGCCAAATGTGCAAAATCTACAAGGTATATTATAGTAAGGGCACAGTAAGGTATACTGAGGTCTTTTGTAGGAAGAAATAGACTCTGAAATGCTCTCCCTCTCAAACCCTTCTCCGTTAGTGTTAACCTCAGTCATTTCTACTTGTCTTCACACTGCTCCCCTTCTCCTCCTCTCACCACCCAGGAAGAGGTGCAGGGATGACACTGGTATCACTAGTCCCTCAGAAACAAGAACAAACTGATACAAAGTCCATTTCCCTCCCTTCTTTTCCTCTCTTGGAATGTTTCCTAAGTCTTTGGCCATGAATTGAGTTCTACGAAGAACACCTGTCCTGACTTTCGTTTCAGGACTGCTAGAGCATACAAGGGCTGTCCAAAAAGTATCCAGCCATTATGAATACTATTTTTTCCTATTACATGGCTGAATACTTACAGCACGGCCCTCGGATACCTTGATTTAACTAAACAGAAGCATAGCCGTACTCAGATGCCATGCGATACGTATTTGAAATCAATATTTAAATTCCATCTAAAGACCACCCACAGTGCTTACTCATAAACAAAAACTTACCATAAACCTCCATATTTGCTTACCAGTATTTTCTGTGTGTTCCATTAGAGTTTCAGATCCATGGGCACAGAGATTTTATCTTGTGTTTATTGACTGAGTGAATGAATACCTTCTCTCAAACAGCAGTCATTACACAATTGCAAATTCCTTTTATTTGCACACCAATAATAGGAGACAATAGGACTTATTCCTTGTTATAAACTACTGGTGTTCATTCATTTGTTCCTTCTCTACGAAGTCTTTCGTGATCTGGCCCCTTCCACCTCTCTAGTATCTCCTCATGCCCCTTGCTGTCCAGCCACACTGTTCTTGGCTCACTTCCTAGTAAGCTCCTGCTCCCTTCTAACTTGGGGCTTCTGCCTTGGGCATTTTCTGCCCATCCCTAACACCTGATCCCCATCAAGACCAGGTATAATATCTGCATTCTATAGTCTCATAGTTCCCTGTCATTTTCTTTCATTCCCCATCATAATACTTAACCACATCTGTAAAATTTATCTGTACAATTATTTGATTAATGTATTCCCCAGCCCCACCCACCCAGGTGCAGACAGCAACCGGGCTTCCTGACTCAACTATTGTCCCTGTCATCTAGCACTGTTCCTGCAACACAGCAAGTGCTCAATAAATACTTCTTAAATGAATAAATGAGTTATGTTCTAGGAACATAATCAGCTACCAAGTATGGAAGTCCATGTTATATCTTATCATTCTCCCCTAGGTAGCAGGTACTTAACACTTTCTGGTTCTTTGAAATCATCATTTATCTCCAGCAAACTACATTTTCCAATGTCTACATGACACAAAAAGAACCTGTTGCAAAACTGCTGGGAAAGAAACTGCTCTCTTTCTACTCTTTTTCTACATACTAATACAATACGAAAGCAGTCTGTTTTTGTTTTTCACTGAATTTATTAGCTGTTTTGGAATTAAGAACATGGACGGGGTAGAAGACAGCTGGCAGGGAATCAAATCAGTATTTGTTTCTGTGGCTATATTTGAAAACATCTGGAAGCATACTTTAATTATCCTCTGAATATGTGGAGTCTTATGTTCTCAGCCTCTGAGCTAATCTCTTCCCATATTGTTCCCAAATGAAAGGTATTCTGTTAACAAAATTGGGTGTTTTGTTAACATAGAGGAACTTATGGGTCATTGAAAATAGAGTAGTGAGCTCCCAGACTAAGGGAACTATAACAGCATTCATTTATTTTTTTTTTTTTAAAGAGGAAGAGTAAAGAACTCTTTAGTTTAGAAAACTACAGAAAAAAATGTAATTCCACATAACGTAACTGAGAAGCTAGTCACATGGGAAACCTTGCGGAAAGTATAGATTTCTTGGGTCCAGACAAAATAATATGGTTTTAAGGGTCTAAAGATAGAAAACCAAACAACAGGAAATCAGTAATAATTGTAAACCTAGAGTCTTTTCTCATACTTAACTTTAAAGCAACTTCTTTACATATTTTCTTTCTATCTGTTGTTATTTGGATCTCTGCCACTAGGCAATTATTTTTACTGAACTGTCTGGAATTCTTAAAAATTTCAAAAAGCCCAGGACATTTGAGCGGTATTTGCTAAGTGAAGCCTTTTTTTTTTTTTTTTTTGGAAAACACCTGTTAGGAAGTTTGGCCTCCGGTAGTGAGGTCCTCCGGGTGCTGCTTTGCCCACTACTCTCTCCAGCTAAGAGTATCATGCCAGGACCGGCTTCTGCACTGCCCCAAGAGATTTCCATCAATTTCATATCCAAATTGACCTTCTTTGGATCTGGCAGATGCTATAAGTCTGCAGTATTAACTCCTGTGGTGTATTTTTGCTCTATGTAAACCAGGGATGAAGTACAGCTTATTTGGAGCTCATTCTGGAACTGCAGTCCCCAACGCCCAGGCCACAGGCCAGGCCAACCTGCAAACCCAACTGGTCACAAAGCAGGAGGTGAGAGGCAGGCAAGTGAGCAAAGCTTCTGTATTTAAGCTACTCCCCACTGCTGGTGTCACCACCTGAGCTCCACCTCCTGTCACATCAGCAGTGACATCAGATTCTCATAGGAGCATGAACCCTTCCGTAACCTGCTCATGTGAGGGCTCTAGGTTGTGCGCTCCTTATGAGAATCTAATGCTTGGTGATCTGAGGTACAGCTGAGGTGGTGATGCTAGCTCTGGGGATGCTGGGAAGTGCCACAAATGCAGATTATCATTAGCAGAGAGGTTTGACTACACAGAGACCGTGATATGTCAATTGCTTGCAGACTCATACCAAAATTATCCCCCCCCTCCCCATCTGTGAAAAAACTGTCTTCCTTCAAACTAGTTCCTTGGAGCTAAAAAATGTTGGGGACCACTGCCTTGGAAGGGAAACTACACCAAGGAATTCCCTGTCCCTAAGACCACAGACACAGAGAAAGACCTAGATGCTTCATGGGGAGGGGAGGGGCAGAAATTACCAGAAGCCAGTAACATCATATTGATTCTCTGCCCCTCCATGTCAAGGGTTGCTATGTTAAATCATACTCATGGCTTACTGTCTTTAGGCAAAAATAGGCATTTTCCTATTATGCTTTAGTTTGATAGCAGAAAGATTCAAGGAACTGAAACAGTGGTTATTGCCATGTCTAGGGTTGTGATGATCTTAAGTATTTCAACCAAATTATCACAAAAAGAAAGAGCTTCTCAGTCTGTCTGCCCATTACCAATTTAAATGCACAATTCTATCTTGGCCACAGGAGAAATACAAAGATATGAAGACTTAGTCCTCAATGTCGTGAAAGGGAAAAAAAATAAATGTTGCTTAATATGCCTTCAAATATTTTATTACTGTTCTATAGATCTCATTAAAAGCACAGGCTCACCATATTTGGAATAAACTTTTCTCACTTTCACTTTTTTCCTACATCCACAAGAGCTGTGTTGTTCATCTGCTACTTAATTAGACCACAGAGACGTCAATGGGGGGAAAGGGCATAGAATGAGAAAGAGTTAAGTGCACTTAAGTTTGATTTTCTATCAACTGATCTCCTTTCCCTGTGATATGAGCAAAACACAAAAGAAGGTTTTGTTGTTGGCTCCATACCTTCCCGCCCCCCCCCCCCCAATTTGTTCCTTACACAAAACTGGCCAAATACTAGATTAACATTCAGGGTCGGAGAACCTGCCACCTTAAAGAAACTTGTGGCCTTCCAGGTCCTTAAGTACAGTCTTTAGACTGAATCCAAATTTTATATAACAAATTCTTTTATTAAAAATGGTGCAGAAGAGAAAGATGAAGCTCTTCTTGCTTCCTTTAGTGCTTAGAAAAGAACAATCTTGAAATCAGAATGCCACAGGTTCCCCACCCCTGGAAGCCATAGTGCTTCCAAATCTTCGCTTGCTCTCATTTGAGGCCATTAGTTTACTTTGAACAATATCCAAGAATTTATATACTAGTAGATTTCCCTTCCTGAAAAGCCAATTTCCTAACTATTCAATGAGATGGCTTTTGAGACCCATATCAACAAATTAGGAAAGTAATAATGTTTCTTTCTCAACAGGAAATTCACTGTTACTCGTGCTGCTGCCCTAATTATACTATAATAGAATTTCAAAAGGACCTTTTCTGAATTAGAAAACATGCCATGTACTGGTTGCACAATATCCTCTTCAATTTCCCACACTGAATGAGTCAATTTGGAAGTAAGTAGGGGCAAATATTACCTTTTTTTCCCAGGAAGCAACAAGCCAGGTTTTACTTCATTATCATATCTCTTGTTTTGTTTTGTTTTGTTATAGTAAATCTCTTATACTTAAATAAGGTTTCCATTTAATCAGAGTTGCTATAAAAGAGAATAGGATTTTTTTTTTTTTACAAAATAAAATGGGTATATAACTGTCTTTTCAGTAACGTATAAATTCATCAAGTGCTAAAAATGAAAATGAAAAAGCTTTAGTGCAGACACAAGCTAACATTTTCTATTCAGCAAAATACAAATACACAAACCTACCTAGGGTACACCTTTGCGTTTTGAATCATAATTTACATGATTTAAAGCCCAGGCATTTCAAGAGGTTAAAAAACTAACTCACAGTATGCAGTCACTCAGCTCCTGGGACTTCAGAGCCTTCTTCAGTAGCGCAATAGATTTTATCACCAGTAGGTCAACAGCCCTGCAATGGAGATCACTCATAATTAGTGAGTGTTTTACTTGAACATTTGACAGCTGGGTGAAAAGTTATGTAAGGCTGTTACTGTTATGTCTTCTGTAGTTGCGTTTGCAAACAGGAAACAGGAAACACACCTACAGGAACACTGACATGTGTCAGCCTAGTTGGCTCAAAACACTTAGGCGTGAGTCTTGTACTGTGAAGGTAATAGGCACAGTCCCCAAAAGAGCAGGAACCAGTTCTGAGCATTTCACTGTCACGTCCTTTGGACAGATGCTATGTAGGCAAATTATTATAGGGAGAAATAAGCATTCTTAGTAACATGCAGGCCTTATAGCCTTAATTCAGGAAGGGCAATAAACTCCTGAATAAACTAATTTATATATAAATATACACATATAACACATTAAATAACATGTTATTTAAAAGAATAAATAATATGTTATTGTAATATATGTATATTTTTTCCTAGAATATACATAGAAACTTTCATTTAGGAATATTTTGGTTTTAAGTCAGAGAAAGCACAACTCACATACACAAGGAAATAACAAAACATGAGAATATTTTGGAACCTTGAACTGGGGAAGGAAAGCCAGAAGTAGGGTTGTTTTGGGGAAGCCAGAAGTCTGATACATCATTTGTTTCTCTACAATTCTCCTGGCATGGGTATTCTCTGTGAAGTGACTTCATCTTCAGGCTGCTCCTTTCTTTGGTGCAAATAACGACTATAGCAGTTCAGGATTATGTATTTATCATCTGAGAGGACAGTATGCATGTTAATATAATGACAGTTCTGAGGTCATTGAAATGGCCTATTGCTGAATCAGTCCCTATACTTTGGGATCTAATATATCAAATGGCTTAAACTCGAGGAAGCTTATCCCTGGAGGTGAGAGTAGGGTCACTCTAAATAAGAATTCCATGGTTAGAGAATTGGGACACTTGGAGGCAGAGGAAAAGGGACTAGGGAATGGGGAAAGGGATCAACAGATGTCTACCGTGACACTGCTCGGCAACAATTTGAAGATTGATATTTGAGGGTATGTATCTCTATCTATGAAAACACTATTGCTTGGGTTATCTGAAGATGTCTGATAGAGAATGAGGCTCAATAGATACTGATTGCCCGAGGCTTTCCATTTACTTGGACTTCCTATTAACACTGGATCTTTTCTCAGAGAAACAGATCAGGATATCCCCACTCTGTCTATGAAATATGATTTATGGTGTATGAAATGCTCTTGCACTTGGTCTTCTGTTCTGCCATCCAAACAACCCTGCCTGTGGTGGGCAGGCCTTCTGACTATAAGCCTAGGTACTGGGGCACAGACTGCCAGTTGTCTATCCAATGCCCCGTCTACCACTTTTTCTTAGGGAACCTTGATTTTGTTCAGGGCAGGAGTTTGTCTTGTTAAGGACAATGGGGAGGTGAAATAGTTTTGGCCCTGGAGTTGTAAGACAAAGTTACTGGGCAGGAGCCCTAGAAAAATGCTTTAAAAGCACTCTGGAATTCACTTTTGTTCTTTACTTATCTTTTTTTCATGTCTGAAACACCAAAACAAAGCTGGGGGAAGAGCTACATCTTGCAGTCATGAGCTCACAAGCATGAAGACAAAAGCCACATGCTCTGAAGCCTAAACTAAAAGAAAGAGCCACTACACTGGGCCTGGCTCACCCACTCCTAGGCTGTTATAGAAGAAAAAATAAACTCTATTTGGCCAAGCCACTGTAGAAGGGTTCTTTTCACGGGCCACTGAACATAATCCTAACAGACACAAAGAAGTTTCTCAACCAGATAATGACAGATCAAGGCTTCAACCCAGGTCTGTCAACACCCTGTCCAGTGATACTTCCAAGGAACTCCATTGCCTCTACGGAACCAGAATCCACAAACTCATACTCTGTCTACTATACAAACAGAAATTTTAAATGTACACTTTTCTCCCCTCCACAAATTGCTCGTTTCAATGACCAGTCACGTATTCAAATGCTGAGAGAGGATGCATGGCTTTTAGGTTTTGTTCTGTTTTGATTTTTGACTTTTTTTATTATTAAATCATAGCTGTGTACATTAATGGATTTTTGACTTTTTAACATGTGACACTCCAGCATTCACAAAATTGTGAAAGCGAGAATGTCCTGGCTACCACAAAGGAAAGCTAGGTCATTTCACCAAATTCGTTTCAAGGCTGCCTACGGGGGAATTAGCTACCTTCCCAAATCTTATAGGAGGATTTTCTCCCTTGATTTTCTCGTTTGCTCAGCTATTGAAAGATAACAGAGCTCTCACAAATGTGGGAATAACTTACTAAGCCAAAAGTCGCAGAGGAGCCATACCCAAAGTTCAAGGCCAGAGGAATTAAGGATTTGGTTGTGAAAAGCAAAAAGGTTTAAACTTTTAGAAGAAAATATAGGAAAACATCTTTTTGATGTTAAAATGGGAGAAGAGTTCTTCAGGCACGAAAAGGCTAACCGTAAGAGGAAAGACTGATAAATTTTCAACTGTAATAAAGAGCTTTGGTTTATCAGAAAGTACAATAAAAAAAGCAAACACACAACCCAGTATCTGAGTCAAGTATGCCACACACAAAATGAACAAAAGATCAGTATTCATATAAAGACAGGGTACATGTCAGTCATAGAAAGACAACACAATAAAAAAAAAAGAAACAACAGCTCTGACAGCATGTCGTAGAAGGGAAACACACGAATGGTGAATGGACATATGCAAAGATGAGCAATCTCAACTGTAATCGAAAAATGCAAATTAGGTAGTGGGAGTATAAATTGAGACAACCATGCAGAACAATATAACCATATCTTACGAAGTTGAATGCTCAACCACCATCTGAGCAAATCCTCTCCTACCTACACTCTCAAGTGCTATGGTTGGAATGACAGTGTACCCTCCAAAACTCATACTGAAACCTAATCCCCAAAGCAACAGTATTAAAAGACCTTTAGGGCACTCTGGGAGGCTAACAGATCAAGGCTTCAACCCTGTCCAGTGATACTTCCAAGGAACTCCATTGCCTCTACAGAACCAGAATCCACAAACTCATACTCTGTCTACTATACAAACAGAAATTTTAAAGGTACACTTTTCTCCCCTCCACAAATCGCTCATTTCAATGAGGAGTCACATATTCAGAGACATTTAGGGCACTCTGGGAGATCGCCAGAGCTCAGGAGTTGGGGACCAGCTTAAGCAAAAAGCAAGAGCTCATCTCTACTAAAAATAGAAAAAAAAAAAAAATACCAGCTGGGCATTGTAGTGGGCATCTGTTGTCCCAGCTACTTGGGAAGCTGAGATAAGGCGATCTTGAACCCAAGAGTTTGAGGTTGTTGTGAGCTATGATGCCACGGCATTCCACCCAGGGCACAGAGTGCGACTCTGTCTCTAAATAAATAAATGGCCTTTATGGGTGATGCAGTCATGAGGTGTCCTCTCTCACAAATGAGATCAGTACCTATATGGGGTGGCCATAAAATTCGTGCACTATTTTCAATTGCAAACGAACTTTATGGCCACCCTGTACAAAAGGGGTCGAGATTGAAGGGAGTGTCCTTTTGCCCTTCCAACCTTCTGCCACATGAGGATATAGATAATCTATATCTTGCAATAATCTATATCTTGCAATAATCTTGCAAGGAGAGACTAGACCTCATGAAACACTGAACATGCTGGCACCTTGATCTTGGACTTGTCAGCCTCCAAAACAGTGAGAAACAAATTTCAGCGATTGTTTCTTTGAATACTTTTTTAGCCTTGTCCTCTTTCTCTTTCCAGGATTCTGATGACACACATGTTAGACAACTTTAATATCCCCCAGGGTCCTGGCCCTTTTTATTTTCAGTCTATTTTCTCTGTTGTTCAGATTGGGTAATTCCTATTATTCTACTTAACAAATTCACTGATTCTTTCCTCAGTTGCCTCTACTTCGCTGTTACACCACCCACTGAGGTTTCTCTTTTTATTTCATTTCTTAACATTTTACTAGAAACTGAGAAAAATAATAAAGTGAAAAAGAATGCAAAGATCAAGCCAATACTTTTTTTGAAGTTACAAGAGGAAAAAACTTGTTTTGGCCACCTTTGGATATATTGATGGGCAGGCCAGGGGTCCAGTACCCACGCAGTCTGAGGTAACTCACATTTGGAATGGTCCTACGTCCATTCACCAGCCTTTCATCCTCCACCGATCAAGGTGGCTCCTCTGGGCAAGGCTGTCTGCAGGTGGCAAGACAGTTGGACTGGGAACTGGCAGCCCTCCAGCATTAAGCCAGAGCTCACAGCCCAGCTGCAGCTCTCTCCTCCTCTGGGCTTTTTAACCCACCCCAGCTTACTCCAGCCTTCAGCGCCCATGGATTTGTAGTTTTCTCTTCTGTTTCCATGGATTTCTATACTTTGCTCTAGCATCTGTTTCCTCCTTATTTCTGCTTGTTTACCTGGCCTCTGCATCGTGACATTTGTATGTGTGTGGATTCCCTGGCCCAGCTCCTAACTAGGTATCACCTAGACATTGGCGTGGGTTTACTTGCTCTCCAAGGTTTCTGGAGTGGAGACCTTCCTTTCTTCCCTTCAAGGTGGGGGTGAAGGAGATTGATCATAAAGGTCCGCCCTCAAGGACATATGTGTGAGATCATCAGCTGCTCTGGAGCTCCTTGCATTCCAAACCCAGCACGTGGAGGCAGGAAGAGAAATGGGTGGGAGGACAAAGTAACACTGAAAAGTTTGATAAATACTAACAGCAAGTACTAAAAATAACTAGACAGCAGTAGTGTCTACTTTTAGGAATTTCATTTGTGATTTTGTACTGGGGGCGAGGATGAGGGAGAGAGAGAGGGCTGTGGGAGAAAGGGTGGAAATGCTCGTGTGCTCTGATCGGGGAGGCACTCGGGAGCGTCCCCAGGCAGACAGCGCTGCCCCCCCCCCCCCTTGAAATAACTTTCTGTCTCAGCTTTCCCAGGCTTCCTCAGCTCTGCAAAGGCATCTCTGCTCTTGCTAGCAGAGAGAAAAAGCAGCGAAGAGAGTGCGGACTGCTTTGCTCCCCAACCTCATCTTCTCCCATTTGCAGAACAGCCTGGCCACCTTTTGACCTCAGCTCCCTGAAGGCAGAAGGATGGCTGGGATCAGTGTGTGTCACCTGTACATCTGTGAGTCTGTGGTATGCTGAGCATGACATGGCAAAGCCATAAACCCCACATGACGCAGTCTGTGTGGTGGGGACAGAAACACCAGACTGGGGGTTCTTCCTGTCTTTCCCGATGCCCTAACGCTGGGCATTCCTGCTGCCCCTTTCTCGGACTGAGGATGTGAGGACGTGGCCCTGATCATTTCACAGCTAGGGTCTCCTATTGAAACAAAACAGAGGAGAGGGAGGCTGTTCAGCTCTGTTTCTTTTATTTTCCCTTCCCCAGTGAGCAATTCAACTTTCCTGTGAATCAATATGGATTGCTAGAGCTGGAGGAAGACACAGGAAGGAAAATAAATTGTTCCCACTTGGATGAATTATAAGCACCTTTGAGCTCTTCATCATATCTGTCCTGCACAATCAGCAAAGGAGAAGTATTTTGAGTGTGAGTCTTTCCCTTCTGCTCCCCTAATCCCTCCTTCATAACATGTACTCTCATAGCACAGTCTGACAGCAAAAAGAAATACAGGGCCTGCCTTCCCTGTTCCTGCTTTCAAATCATGGCATCTTTATCCATCTTCCCCCCCTTCCTTCATGACTCTGATGAGAAGGAAACATCTTTCTGCAAAAGTCGGTCCCTCCATTTGCATCCTGATTTTCTCCCCCAGCATAGTCGTGTCTCACTCTACCCATCCTTTCCCCATGACCTCTCCTCCATCTTCAGGATGCCGCCTCTCTGGCTCCATCCCCCCAGCTGCACAACAGCCTCAGCCTCTGTGATCCTGCAAACCTAGCTTCCATTTTGCTACCTTTACAATCCCATCTCCTTCCTCTTCTCCATCCTGCTTCCTAAAAGAACGGTCTACACTGATTATTCTCCTCTCTCTTATTTACTCCTTAACCCACTGCAAACCAGGCCCCCGCCTGCTTTCTGTAAGGTCCCCACTGACTTCCAGGTGGCCAAGTGCAGTGGCCTTGACCTTTCTGCTCAAGCCTGCTGAAACCCGCTCTGCCCTTCCATCCCATGATAGTACAAGAGCCTGGCCTTCCCAGGACTTACCAGTCCATTCATAGGCTCTTCCCCTGTCTCCTTCTCTTCTGATCTTCCCATAAATGAGGACACTCCCCCAGTCTAGGGGTTGCCAGATTTAATAATATAAATATAGCATCTGTAATATAATTATATAATTTTTACAACATATAAATAAGAATATAGACTGCCCAGTTAAATTTGAATTTTAGATCAATAATAAATACTTTTTTAATGTATAGGATAGTCTTATACTAAAACATTGTTCTTTGTTGCTCTGAAACTAAATTTCAACTGAATTTCCTTTTTAATCTGACAATCCTACCATAGTTATTTCTTCAGAGTTTATTTTCTAACGTATTCCCTTGTAGGTGTTTTCTATGCCCAAGTAGGTTTCTTCTATGATTATCTTTATTCAGATAATTCCTACACCTTTATCTCTAGCACCAATCTTTGTCTCTGTCTCTCTGTTCCTCTCTACCTGCTCCGTCTCTGTCCTTCTGATTCACTTCTCTGTTGCCCCTAAATATTTTATAGCATCTCTGCTTCATTACATATCAAACTCAACTTATTATTTTTGGCCCTCAAGCCTACTCTTTTATCTGGACTATTTCTATTAACACTTTCTCCAGCATCCCAGTCACCTCAATTCTGAGACTAGGAACCTGCCACCAACAAGTGGCCGAATCTTGGTTGGTTTTCCTCTAACCAGCACACTCAGACCTGTCTTTCCTTCCATTAGTGTGGATTTCACTGACTTGAGGCCTTTGTCATTTCTGTAGGACTACAAACCATAACTAGCTACTGAAATCACCTCTGACCCCTCCTCCTGCTTCTACTCCCATCCTCCCTCCACTCCTCCACAGACCACCACTCAATTAACATCCTGATTAAAGTGCCAGTCTGGGTTTTCCACTTCCTTGATTAAGGAAGCCTTCTAGGCTACTGGTTAAAGTTCCAGCTCCCTCACCAGCCCTGACACCTTCCATGAGTTGACCTTTCTCCTCTTAACAACTCCCTGTGGTCTCCCCGAACCACCCCAAACTCTAAAAAGGATCAGAACATGATTCTAGAGCCTTCCTATCTCTATGTGCTCATGCTCAGACTTAGATGACTACTATGAAGGCCACTCACACAGTTTCTGCATAAATAGATGCTCCATAAGTGCTCCCTGAATTGGTAAAGTCAGTTTGAAACTGACTGCATTAACAAAATGAAGTAATTAAATCCATGAATCGTGTATGTGACAATGCAAATAAACACACTTTTCCACAAACCCATCGTTTACTCACTGCCAAGTATGGGTGATGTCAAGTTCGCATAAGCATTTCCTATCTCTGTGATGTCAAGATACGGGTGAACTCCGGTTGGGCTCCATGGAGCAGGATCAGACACAGACCCTACCCATCCCTTCTCCAGATTTCTCCATCCCCCCACTTCTTACAGATGGAAGGTTACAGTATTCTCTGCATACATCCTTTAATTCTGTTACATAAATCTCCAAACAACTGCTGCCAAACCCACATTCTGATCCAAGAACATCTGGCTGAATCAGAGGCCCACAGCCTTTTCTGCTAACAGCCCAGATAGTAAATATTTTCAGCTTTACAGACCATACGGTCTCTGTTGCAAATACACAACTCTGCCATTGTGGCACAAAAACAGCCCCAGATGAGACAAAAACAAAAGAGTGAGTCTGTGTGCCAATAAAACTTTACCTACAAACACAGCTGGCCAGGCCGTTAGCCATTGTTTGCTGACACCCAACATAAACCAAGCTTCTGATGAATGATTTACTTTCTGTTTTCTTTCCAAACTATAACTTTCATTTGATTGGAAAGAACATCAGAATTTCAATTGGTATAGTCTTTTCGTTAGATTATACTTAAACCAAACTCAGGACCCCAGAGTGGGTGAGGGGAGAATGAGGAGTGGGGAATTGAGGGACTGTCCTCCCAGCCCAGGGCAGGGGAGTGAGGAGCCAGGGAGGTGAGTAGCACATTCACCCTGAGTGCAAAATTTAAAGGGGTGCCAGAAAACAAATTAATCAAGATAAAAAACATTTTAATAAAGTATCTTTTTAAATCACAATGAATGAAAACATCCATGATAAATAAAAGGTAAATATTTTATATTAAGATAGGATCACTGTCACTACTTTTTTTCTTTTGCCCTGGGTTCCAAGGTGGCTTTGCACAGCTATTTTTGCCAGTGCCATTAAAATTTTTATCTTCTGTTCATTATGTATGTTTTGTCTTCATTTCGATTTTTTAAAAATATTTCACTAAATGTCTTTTATATTGATTATAGAATTTCTGGTGCCCTCTAATTTTGTTCCAAACCAAGGGTCCCATTTGCCTTCCCATAGTTTCAACCATGTAACACCCTCTGTGTTATCAGCATCTACCCCATTTCAGAGAATGATGTACATCTATTTAATGTTATCTTTGGACTAAATCATTCCTCCTGGCTACCTTGATAGCATTTTCAGTTACTTGGATCCACCCCATGAACAGGTAGATTTAGAGCACATGGAAACTCTCGTGCCAGACTCTAGGTTCTCAACCTTCCCAATGCCATGACCCTTTAATACAGTTCCTCTGGGTCGTGATCCACAGGTTGAGAACCGCTACTCTAGAGTCACTTCTTAAAGGACACATTAAGAAGAGACAGGAACTTACATTTTATTAAATACCTACGAAGGGTCCAGTGGCACCATGTTACAGAAGGGACTTTTTATCCATCATTACATTCAATTCTTGAGACAACCCATGAGGTTTGATTGCATTCTTTAATAAGGATAAGGGAACAGAGTTTTAAACTGAGGTTATAGAAAATATGAAAGCCAGGCTGAACCTTTCTGCTACATCACATCTGTCAAGAAGCCATACATTTTGGACAAGGTTAAGGCACATTCTTACCTACCTTCCTTACATTTGGATAGCTTCTCTCTCATTTATTAAGAAACTTTCAATTGCTTCTCATTTGAACATTATAGTAATCCTAGGAGGTGAAAGTCTCATATTATTTTTACAGAGGTCCTCAAACTCCACATCAGGCTGTGTGATTGTATTTGTTCCCATTTTGTTTTTTTACTTCAAAATAAGATACGTGCAGTGTGCACAGGAATTTGTTCATTATTTTTTTTAACTATAGTCTGGCCCTCCAACTGTCTGAGGGACAGTGAATTGGCCCCCTATTTAAAAAGTCTGAGGACCTCTGATTTAAGACATGCCAACATGGACTCATCAATTTCATTATACAGGTGAGAATGTAGATATGCAGCTAAACTATGCAACGTAACCCAAGGTCACCAGCTAATACGGGGCAGAACTAAAATTAAAAACACAGATCTTCCAAGGCCTGTTGAACTGAGGGTGCATTACATCCCTTCACCCTAGAGAAACCCAGCCAGCACAGGCTACTTTGACCCAGTACCACCACATTTATACAGCAGTACGTGCCCCAGAGGAAGAATATCTGGGATTAGAAAGTTTGGTGGGAGGAAATCAGCACCTGGGGGGAAGAACCTGAAGTATCAAGCACTATCTTCCCTGATGAGGCAGGCATGAGGAAAACCAATTTCAGAAGCAGAGAGGGATACCCAGAAGCAGAGGACGTGCTGTAAGTCTTAGGAGGACGGAGCTTGAAGAGGCTCTGAAGGGCAAGGCCAAGCTTGGCCAACTTCACCACTTTTCAGGACCATCCCTCCTGGTACCAGGAGCTGTAATTATAATTACAGCAATTGTAGTCAAAACAGCTTATGCTTTGCCCTTACCCTTTCTGGGTTTCATGCTTAGAGAAACCAAATCTACAACTTCCAGCTTCCATTTCCCGTTTGCTCCAGGGGCCACCATGATTTTACAATCCAGCAGGGCCATGATCTGAACACAAGGCGCGGAGGCCATCCAGATGGGTGAGAAGGATCAGATCAAAGTGAGGGCAGGACACAGGAGTTGGGGGACTCAGGGTGGCAGGAGACATAAGAACAACATCCCCAATCCAGTGCTGGGGGAAGATGGCAGGTGCTCCACTTTGGAAAAATTATAGTTAATGCGACTCCACACAACTTCCAAGGAGGCATTGGCCCATGTGAGAAGCACCATATCTCTGTAATGAGGTGCATAGCAGCCACTTTCAAGCATTTAAAATACTTGAATTTGCAAAGTTCCACAGCTGATCACAAGTTCATAATAGTGACATGCCTCTCTTACTGGGGAGATGCAGGGCAGCAGGGCTCTTCATTATAGAACAGTTCAAAAAATTCCTCTGGTAATTTTAACTACATGAGAATAGAAAACACCCCAGGCAGAGTATTAGAGACCAATCTTATAAACAGCAGGATAACAAGGTATAAACAAGAATGAAAAGAAAACAGACAGCCTTTAAAAAAAAAAAATCATTGCTTTTGACAAGGACAATAAGATGGGAACAAATTCAGCCCCAAATATCACAGAACAACAAAAGCTCAGAGAAGAGTTTAATCACATGCCAGGTGGCTGCAGGAATTTGCAATGATCTGTTCCAATCTGCCAACTCGTCCCTGTTGGCATCAGGCTTGATTTTACAGAATTTCCTTCCAGTTTTATATGCTTGGCAATTTGGAAGGGGAGTGTTTGGGTTTGTTCTCCTTTCCTGCAGCACAACCAGCATTTTCAAGGGTGTCGCAACTTTCCCAAGTTACATATTTCTTCTTTCTTTGACCCTATAAACAATGTTGTTTTGGAGAACCACAAACCATAGTATTTCCATCTACCATTTGACTGAATCATGTTCTCCCACGTAGTAAAAATATATTCGTAAAATCGTATGGAGTCTGAGTAAATACAGGCAGTCCCTGGGTTACAGACAAGATCTCTTCCTGGGAACGCCGTTAGGTCGAATTTATAACTAACGTGGGTCTCTGAAGAACAGCAGAAAAACAGTAATAACAATAGTAATAGTAATAATAATAATAGCAATACCAATATTATAGTGGCTCATATGTGGTAATAATAATACATTTTAATACTGTAACAAGATGAATACCCCTGTACTGTAAGTTACAGAAATTATTGTGTAAGTTTTCATTCAAACAAACAGAACATAAAAGCACACACATACAATAAGTTTAGGGGGGGAGATAAGGGAAATTTAAAAAATGAATATTCCAGGTTAACACTCACCAATGTTGCATCAATACTAGGCTAATGGGAATGTGGTGCTTATTTTGATCTCCTAAACACATCAGTAGTAACCTGTCCATTTCAGTAATTAATCCCCCACGCTGCTTAGTAATAAATGGTGGGTGCACGGGAGCGCTGGCTCTAACATTCTTCTCACTTTATCCTTTGGAATCAGTTGCTCCAATAACCAAGTGACTAGAGCTTTCCCAGGGAAGGGTGGCATCTGGCCTTTCTCCCAACACTTAATTATTTCTACTTTCACTTCCACGGTGATCCTCTCTCTTTGCTTCAAGCTCACCTGGACTCAGATTGGACTTCCCTTTTGGAGGCATGGTCATGAGGGGAAACAGACTCACACAATCAACTGAAACATCAAAGACCAAAGGGATGCTGTGGGCAAACGACCACATAACAAGGAGACTATGAGATGCATCTGCTTATAAAATCACAAATAAAGGCCCAGTAGCCCATTAAACTCAACCTGTTATAATTTTGTCTTTTACCAGGTTCCACTCATATTTTTGTTTCTACACATAAGAAGAGATCAGAGATGAGGTGCCAGTGTCTGAGCAGGCACTCAGGGTTCCCGTGAGGCGAGGACGTGCTCTTCTGTGACATTCTCCTCCAGCTGCCTCCACCTCCACACTCCTGCTCGCAGCCTCAGACTTCCACACTGTCTTGCTCGGGCTTGTTACTGACGGCACACATGTCATGCATATTTACTACGTGCCAAGAATATATAACTATCTCACATAATAGCTCATATAGTTATCTCCCTGAATTTTCACAGCAACCTTGAAATAACAACTTTGTTATCCTGGTGTCACAGATGAAGAAAATCAGCCTCTGAAAAATTTCAAAAACTTGCCCAAGGCCACACAGCTGGCAAGCAGAAAAACTGAGAGTAGGACCCAGGATTATATGATTAGAAAAGCTCTTAAAGAGTTCACTAGTCTTTTTCTATAGGCATGTTTAGTCTAATCCCCAAGGAGCAAGGTTATCTGCACTTTTAGAACAGGAATCAACATTTCCAATCTCCAATAGTTACCAGGCAGGGAAAACTCATAAGCAAACAGAATAGACATCACATCACATCTCTGTGATGTGACTGGAGAGAATGGACAAGGGTGGGGTAATGCATCTCCACCATCACCTAACACAGTGCCTGGAATGTCACCATTAGAGGGACACTTCTTTGGGCTTGAAGTCTTTTTGGTCTTTAGGATTGCTCTCTTAGAACAAGATGTGCTAGGAGAAGTAATCCCCCACTGAGACCTCAGTGAAGTTGACGACTTCAGAGAACGAGACATAGAAGAGATGGCTTTCTAGCCATCTGGGAGCTCCAGGGCAGGCAAAGTGACCCCGAGAGGGTCAGGGGGAAGATCTAAAGATAGGCGTGGAGGTTTCATTTGGCTGACACATATTTGTGTGCCTGAGCACAGGGCAAGGTGAATGGAAGATATGCCACACTTCCCTCATTGTGAGGAAAGGATGTTTGGATCAGAAGGAAGAGCAGGAGGTAGGAGGGATGGTGGGAGGTGGGTGTCAAGTGCTGAGGACAATGAGTATTGTAAAGGTATCAAAGGCAAGGAGGCAGGATCTTTGCCCTCAAAGAGCTTATAGACTGGAGAGAAAAAGTGTCCATAGCAAACAGTGGGTAAATAATGAGACAGGGAAATGACCAAGCACAGAGTGTATTTGTCATGGGAGATCCAGGAAAAGGAGAGCTCAGAGTGGGAGGAGATAGTATGGGGATGCAAGGCCCCAAGCCAGTACCAAATAAAGAGAAATAACAAGTGAGTTGGTGAGTGCCCATCTTGTGGGAAAAGACTACCTGGGCTGCCACCGCCATTTGCCACCTTGGCACTTCCACACCAGGCAGACTAATGGGGGTTTAATCACCTTAATGCAAAGTGATGTTAGGACGGTTTAGAAACAAAATCTGAAGCATATAGAATGTGCAAAGGTGCTGTTTATAAAATGCATTATTTCAAAATAAACCCATTTCTTTTGATAAAAAACAAATCTAATGATTGTTCCAATCACATAATAAATCCAGAATTTCACTAACAGGTGAATATACCAGAATTATACATTAAGAAACATGGAGAATAAATCTGATGAAACCATTAGGCAAGCCCAAAGCCCTGGAGAAGCTCAGTTAAAGCCATGAGGAAGAGATCTGGTGACCATGACCAACAACCTTGATAAATCCCACGACCTTCCACTCATTTCAGGTCTGATCAAGAACCATATAACTCTGTGACCTTCTAGTCAAAGACAATTGCTGCTCTTCTTCTGGGCTTTCACTTAATGCTTCCCTCACAAGCAGGAAAGGTTATTTCTATTTACTTTAACTTATTTTGTATTTTGTCAAAAGACCCCTTTATTTAATTTCTACAAAGAAAACAACCCCAAGGAAGAAAGTAAGGAAGGAAGGAAGCAAGCTCTGACCTTTATCTGCTAAATGAGTTATTTTACCAACAGCTACAGGTGATTATGTTCTCACAATGCTGAATAACTACCCTTTGTACCCCTTGGCATCAGAGGAACCAATAGCTCAGCCTAAGGCTTACTGTGAATAAGTAGGAAGAAGAAAAATATGGGTAGACAGAGACTTGAAAAAGAAAGAGGAGGAGACGGGAGAAGGAGCCACAAGAAATTCTTTCTCCAACAAGTTTCTTACTTGAATTATTATGATATATATTTCCTTTTCTTTCCAACATAGCTGCTAATGAGCTGCATTTCCACAAGTCGCCTGTTCTCTCCAACGTGGCTGCGTATGTGGACATAAATGGCAGAGGCTAAGTACCCTGATATTTGGAGTAACCTCTGTGGATATTTGCAGATACAGTGATGACCTGATCCAAGCCCACAGTCAGACACAAGAGCTAATGAAAGAAGTTTGTGCTTTGTTTCCAGATGCAAATAGCAGCCTGGCAAATGCACTTCCGATGATTAAATATTAGGATTTCTGAGGCAGTTGGTGTTATAAAGAGCACCCAGGAAAAAAATTCTGAGGTCCTAAAAACCTGCATGGTGATTATAACACTGAAGCAAATGGTAATACCAGTATTTTTATACTTAACATTTTATAAGGATTCAGAACTCACAGAAAGAAATTAGTAAAAATATTCAATGCATTTGAAATATACGAATTAATGAACATCGTGTAAAATGTAAAAAAAAAGTGGACAATATCATTCTATTAGTAAATATTAGCAGACAGAATTTTAAAACATAAGTATTAAAAAATAAACCGTCTCAAAAATAAAAAAATTAATAATCACGAAAAGCTGAAAATGAGATCACATTATTTGAACTTTCATAAAGTGAGTTTTTAAGGTGCATAAACATTGTTGCCATGGAGTCAAGAGCATATTTTTGGGCAAATTTCTTCACTGCTAAAAATAAAAAAGTACCAGTAAAGGAAATGGTGATGTATTTATGAGCTCTCTCCAGATACTTTCCTCTGACTCCTTCATGTTTGAATATCCTAAGTCTCCTTTGATTACCCTAAGGAGCATTTAACAACTTCTGGGGGGCATGAGAGGAAGCCTATTTATTTACTTCAAATTGTAGTTGGCTTGGGAGCAAGAAGCATTTCCAACTTGCCTCTCCTCCCTTAGATTGCCCAACTATGGTAGAATCTGAATGCCCAGCCACCCGTGTCTGTTTTGTCACTCTCATGTTGCAGTGAACACATCCTCAGACGATCCCCACTGAGACATGCCCTCACATGATCCCCTCCCACAGAGCACAGGCACAACCTGTGACTTGCTTCAGCCAACAGAATACCGCAAAGCCAACAAGACAGTCACTGCCTTGATGAGGTAACTTGCTATACGTATGAGATTCCAGCATGGCAGACTGCAGTGGGAGTTTCTCTTGCAGCCTTTGAAGAAATAAGCTGCTATGTTGTGACAGGGTACCATATGACAAGAAGCTACAGTTGATTCCTAGGACAGAGAGCGGTCCCAGATGACAGCCAGAAAGTAAGTGGGGACCTCAGTGCTATAATCTCGGCTCAATTCTGCTAAAAACCACGTGAACTTGGAAGAAAAATATTCAAGCTTCAGACAGGAGCACAGCCCAGCCAACACCCCAATCATGCCATTGAGACCCTAAGCAGAGGGGCGAGCTAAGCTGCAGCCAGATGGAAGCTATGGGACAAAAAATACACATTGTTTTAAGTCGCTATATTTGTGGTAATTTGTTACACAGCAATACACAACTAATGCACAAGTCATAACCCATTTGGGACTCAAATAGCAGTCATTCTTGCAAAAAAGTTTTGCTTTGCCAATTATTATTTTCTTCCTCCTCTTAAGGATAACACAAACATAGATGAAAGCTTTATACGCTTTATCCAATTTAAAACTTTAATGCAGAATACAAGTTTCCATGTGTGAATCTTGAAACACAAATTGGATTAAACATTTATCAAAATATTAAAATATTTTTATTTTGGTACTTAGAAATCAGAGCACACACCACTGAAATCATTTTTTGGGTTTGTCTTTATTGCTTTTTGTTTTTGGTGTGTGTGCTTCACTATTTTTAAAATGTTTTATTTTCAAACAGTTTTAGATTTACAGATAATTAAGATAGTACAGAGGGATCTAGAATACCACACATGTAGATTTCCCCCATATCAACATTTAACGTTAGTGTAGTACACTTATGGTTAATGAAGCAATACAGATCCATTATTGTTAACTACATGGCATAATTTATTCAAAATTTTCTAGTTTTTAACCTAATGTCCTGTTTCTATTCCAGAATCCCATAAAACATTTAGTCATCATGTTTCCTTAGGCTTCTGTTGATTGTGACAGTCTCTCAGATGTCACTTGTTTCTGATGACCTTAACAGTTTGGAGGAGCAGGGGTCATTTTGCAGGATGTCCCTCTAATCGAATTTATCTTGTTTGATTAGACTTAGGTAATATATTTTGGGAGGAAGATCACACAGGCAAAGTGCCTTCTCATTACATCACATCAAGGTACCTACTACCTATAAGGCTTAATCACTCAGCCTGAGGTGGTATTTGTCAGATTCCTCTATCATAAAGTTACTCTTTTTCTTTCTTTCCATACTGTGCTCTTTGGAAGAAAGGCACTATGTGCAGCTCCCCCAGCCCCCTGAGAGTTATGCTTTACCTCCTGAAAGGAAGAGTATCTACCTGCATTATTTATACATTATTTGGAATTCTTCACATGGGAGATTTACCCATTTCCCTCACTTATTTATTCAATCATTTATTTACTTTTTCTTTTCTTTTCTTATCTCTCTCTCTCTCTTTTCTTTTTTTTTAAAGAAAGAATCTCACTTTGTCCCCCAGTAGAGTGCCGTGGTGACAAGGTTAACAGCCACCTCAAACTCTTAGGCTCAAGAGATCCTCTTGCCTCAGCCTCTCAGTAGCCGAGACTACAGGTGCCTGCCCCAACACCCAGCCAATTTTTAGAGACAAGGTCTCCCTCTTGCTGAGGCTAGTCTCGAACTCATGAGCTCAAGCAATCCACCCTCCTCTGCCTCCTAGAGTGCTAGGATTACAGGCGTGAATCCCTGCACCTGGCCTTCAGTCATTTACTTACATTGGTATAGATATATATTTTAACCTTAAGGTTATGTCCCAATACTTCCTTGATTCTTTCCCTCCCTCCCTCTTTGTTTCTCCTCCCTCCCTCCCTCCTTCCCTCTTTTCCTTGCTTCCTTTCTTTCTCTCTCTTTCTATCCTCCCTCCCTCCCTTCCTTCTTTCCATTCTTTTTTCTTTCTTTCTTTCTTTTTTTTTTTTAGCTTCTGGCTGGGGCTGGGTTTGAACCCACCACCTCCGGCATATAGGGCTGGCGTCCTACTCCTTTGAACCACAGGCGCCACCCCATTCTTCTTTATTACTCAAATTTCCCATCTTTGACTATTGGGAGCATTTCAGTTAGCTCTTGTATCCCCTTGACACACACTCATAACTATTGATTTCTTTTGTATCCAAAAACACTTACTTGCTTTCTGGCATTGTAAAATCCTCCAGACTCATCTTATAAATTTCTTGCCCCAGACCTAAACAGCCATTCTCCAAAGATCCCTGGTTCTCTTTATTGGAAAACAGCAATAGAAAACAAGATCTGGGATGTTAAGTGCGCTTATTGTTACTGAGGTTCATTGTTTCTAGACCACTTATTTTCTAGTGTTTAAATATGGGATCTTGGGATGTCACTATATTCTCAACTCATTTTCATTTATTTGACAAACCTTTTTACAGTATTTATTGTTTAAGTATAATAAGTTTGTAAATGTTAACTTACTTAATCCTTTTAATAATCTCACAACAACAAAATAGTATTCAGACATATATACATACATACATATATATATTATATATAATATATATATATATATATTTATTTATTTATTTATTATTTTTTTTTTGGAGACAGAGTCTCACTATGTCGCCCTCAGTACAGTGCTGTGGTATCACAGCTCACAGCAACCTCCAACTCTTGGGCTTAAGCGATTCTCTTGCCTCAGCCTCCCAAGTAGCTGGGACTACAGGTGCCCACCACAACACACAGCTATTTGCTTATTGCAGTTGTCATTGTTATTTACCTGGCCCAGCCTGGGCTCCAACCTGCCAGCCTCGGTGCATGTGGCTGGCACCATAACCACTGTGCTACAGGCACCGAGCTCAGTATTCATATTATTTTATAAATGAAAAAACCAAGGCACAGGGGGATTCAGACATGTACCCATAGTCTTCCAGATAATGAGTGGCAGAGCCAGGAATTGAACCTCAGTGTATCTCGATCGTGACTTGGAGCACTAACCACTGCTCACACTGCCTAATGGTGGTGGTGAAGCCCTCACAGAACTGCCACACAAAAGGGGCAAAGTATTTAACTCATTCACTCTCTAATAAATATCTCTTAAGTGCCGCTGAGGTGCCAGACTCTCTGCTAGATGCTAATTAGTCCTTAATGCCCTTGGAGATATTTCTTGGACTATGACCAGGTTTAACATGAAGTTGGAGGCTGCTGTGATATGCCCCATAAAAGGACTCTGGAAGCTGCCTGGGAGGAAGATGTCACATCAAAACCACTCCACTCAGTGGCTGCAAATATACTTTACTCTGCTACAGGTGACATTTGGAGGCGACAGGCAATGCTGTATTTATTTCATTTATATCCACGTATCATTTCCATACATTTTAAAGAAGGGGTTTAATATCTTTTCTAATGGACTTTCCATTCCTTATGCTATTATTCACTGGTAAATACCAGTGAATAAAACCAAGATTTCCATTTATAGCTGAATAGGAAGAAAAAATTAAATGTACACTTAGTTTGTGACTGTCACTAGTGGATGGTTCCAAGAAACCAAAGTCAAAATGATCTGAAAGAAACAAGCAAAACACCAACACTGAACACAAATATCCTAAAGGACTCTTTGTCCTGAAGTCATTTACTCCCCGCCCATTCTAGTGGTGGAGCACTGTGAGACGGCCATGACTTGGGTGCAGTCTTGGTCAATAGTGCTTTCTGGAAAAGTGAGGGCAGGTTGGCATGGCTGTGGAGCTCAGCAAGTGCACTCCCCTAGAGAAAGAAAGTGGAGGCAAATACAATAGGGAGACCACCACTGACTTCTAATTGATGTTTATAACTCCTTGAAGAGGACAGGGGATTCCAGTGAAGGGACACACAAGAATGTGCACCTTCATTTTCAGTTCAGCACAAGCATCAAATGAGCTACCTTAGATTTAACAACAATAAGAAATCACAATAAAATAGGTCGATAAATGAGATTAATATATCGGTTAGACTCACAGGGCAGGAGGGTATCAGAAGAAAGGAATGATTAAAGGCATTAGCCTGTGGGAAGACTGACGTAGCATGTCAGGGTGTAATCTATGGGGTGCCATCACTAATGGACACCGGGAGGGTATGATCTTTCAGACTTTGTGCCTGACGTTTATAACCTCCCCTGGAGAACATTTTAGAACTTCTGAGAGGGCCCATCTAGACCATTCTAATTTGTGTATTTAATGTAGCTGCAACCATCAAGAGAGCCAAAGCCTTCTTAAGAGATCTGTTTTAAAAAAAAAAAATTCCAACTCATATTACTATATTCTTGAATATCAGAGTATCACTTTCATTAGGAATAAAATACCAAGAAATATACAATTGTTTGGATGTCTAAATCTCTTTCCTTTTTTTAGTAAAAAATCAATTGTAATCATTCAAAAAGAAAAGGCATCCCAAGTGACACATTAGAAAAAAGTGTAACTACCAATTTCTATGCTTTTCATGATGTACTAATCATTGAAAAATGCATTTCAGTCAATGCACCAAAGACTCATATTCCCCTAAGCGTTTAATAAGAATCGAATATAGTTAAAGCAGAACCAGGAGCTTTACCAAAGAGTTAGTAAATGTATCCCTTTGAACAGAGAATAAAGACAATATCTTTCAGTGGTAGGAACCTCAGGCAAGTTACTGAACCATAGAATGTTCCACAAATGATGGCTATTACTTTATTCTTAGTTCTAGCAATTTAGGAATTTTGATCTAAGACAAATACTTACTTTTTTCTTACTCATAGTAGCCTGTACATTCTTATAATATAGATATAATAGAAGAGGTTTTGGCTTAATAAAATATAATCTTTCCAAGCACAATTTTCTTTTTACTGAAAAAAAATCTGTGAAATGATTTTTATATATTTTCCTTCATCTCAAAGTTACATTGTTGACATCCAAATATATCACAACTTGAACAGTGACATTCTAAGATTTTTTTATTGCTAAAATATGGAAAGAAACAAGGCACTGTATTTTGCTTTTTGTTGTTTTTTTGGAGGCAGTCTCATTCTGTTGCCCCAGGCTAGGTATCAGCCCTAGCTCACAGCAGCCTCAAATGCCAGGGTTTGAGCAATTCTCCTGCGTCAGCCTCCCAAGTAGCTGGAGCTACAGGTACCCTCCACAAAGCCCGATGAAATTTTCTATTTTTAGTAGAGTAGAGGTTTTGCTCTTCCTCAGGCTGGTCTTGAACTCCTGAGCTTGAGTGATCCTCTCGCTTCAGCTTCCCAGTGTGCTAGGATTATGCTTGTGAGTCACCACACCCAGGTGATAGTGTTTTACATTTTAAAATACCCTATACACTCGAGTATAAGCCGAGTTTTTTCCGGCACAAAATTTGTGCCGAGTTCGGGTTTTTCGGCACAAATTTTGTGCCGAAAAAACTAGGCTTATACTCGAGTATATACGGTAATATAGTTAACTCCATTTTACTGAAAACAAGAGGTGCCTGGTTAAAATGACAAGGTGAATAAATGAGCAGTCATGAGACCTGACCTGTGAGGGGACCATGGTAGCTTTCTCTAGCATCAGCCTGGACAGCCCATTAAAGATCAAGCTGCTTGGTGGCATGGAGACCAGGGTGAGACCAGGAGAGGAGATCTTTCTGGCCTCTATGCCATTGGACCAGGTTCATTGATCTGCTCACAAATGCATATTAAAATACACCCTTTCTTACCTATCTTTTCTTCTCAGAGGTGAGAAAATGATGAAGATGGGGTGAGAGGAACATGGACATGTAGAAGCACAAGAAAAAATGATCAACATTGTTTATATTTCATTTTTTACACAGTAGTTCTCTTATTAAAATATATACATAAAGAGAAATTCTGAGGACTACTGCTATGGTCTGAATATCTTTCCAAAACTAATGTTGAATCTCTCCAGTTGGACACACTATTCCCTCTTACAGGGTATATGTTCCAAGACCTCCAATCCCCCAATGGATGCCTGAAAACTTGAACAGTATCAAACCCTATATACTATGTGTTTCCCATACTTACATACCTATGATAAAGTTTAATTTACAAATTAGGCACAGTAAGAGATAAATAACAACATACAATATAATAATAAAATAACTAAGAAAATGCCAGGAAGGCTATGTTAACTAGTGTGATAAAAACGTGTCAAACGGTCTATGAACCTAGTGTATGGTGCCCCATGATTATATTAATGTACACAGCTACGATTTAATAAAAAAATAAAATAAAATAAAATAGAATAATTATAACAATGTATTATAATAAAAGTTGAGTGAATGTGGTCTCTCTCTCCCTCTGTCTTCTCTCTCTTCCTCTCTTTCAAAGTATCTTATTGTACTGTACCTTAAAGAGCAAAACCACAGGCAAGAAGGGACTACTGTCATACTAAGAGGTGGGGTCTTAAGGAGGTGATTAGGTCATGAGGGCAGCTCCCTCATAAATGGGATTAAGAACATTATTTAAAAGGCTTCACATAGCATTTGGCCCTTCTTGCCCTTTCTCTGTGTGAGGATACAGCATTCAAGGCATCACCTTGGAAACAGAGAGCAGCCCTCACCAGACACCAAATTTGCTGAGGACCTTGACCTTGGACTTCCCAGTTTCCAGAACTGTGAGAAATAAATTTCTGTTCTTCATAAATTTTCCAGTTTTAAGTATTTTATTATAGCAGCATGAACAGACTAAGACCACTACATATCTATCTTGCTAATTTCTCACTTCAGGGAGACAAAGGGATAAGGCAGAAAGAGTGGAAGTCTGGGGTTCAGCCCCAACTCAGCCACTTGTTAGCCTGTGTGGGGACAGTTGGAGCAGTCACTCACCATCACTAGCTCTCTATACACAGAAAAGGTATGTGCAGTCACTGTAAAGTCCCCTCTGGTTTTAACATCTACTTGAAGGCAGTCAACTTTTCTTTGACGATCACTATCTTAATAAATAAATGCCACTGGCCAAATTTCCTTTTTTAGTAGCCTGGAATGAATCCTTTTGTGATAGTGATAATGCTGAAAATATTTTCTATATTTTGCTTTGCCTATACACATACAAATTTCAAGGTTAACTCACTCTTAGAGATCTATAAGTCTGACAACATTAGATAAAAAATGGCTTTGAAAAGGTTTAAATCTTATATGCAAACACTGTGTAGTCACCAAGACCATTTAAACATGATTTCTAAGGAAGGCCATACCATCCAAGTACTCAACTGAAATGGTGAATGAAATGGTTTCTGGTCTGTCAATATGGATATCTCATTTTTCACCCCAAACATGCTATTTTCATTGAACAGTGCAGTATATTCTGAAAAAATGTTTCTAAATAGAATCAATAGCTCCTTACACTCAGTTTTAATTTGATCTCCACAAGTTTGGCAATTTATACTTTAAAATCCAATCCTTAATTTCCCCAGGATGTGGAAAAGGCTTAATATTCATTCATCTGGAAAAAAAAATGTACCATGCTCCAAAACACAACTAAACTGGAAACAGATGATATTCATCCTCTCGGGCATTCATCATAAGCTAAATATACTCACAACACAGCTGACCATGTATAAACACAGCTACCATCAGAAGCAGAGAGCAGTGTCAAGGGTAGCCCATTCACGGGTCTGTAGTGAAAAACCATGAATCGCGCTGTGGTGGAGGCCACATCCGAACACTGTGGCATCCACACTGCTGTTTTACACAAATGCCTAATAAAAATACTTCAAAGCATTCCATTCTCTTGTTTTCTTTTAGACCAAGTCCTTAAAAGAAGATTCACTGAGTTCTCTCCTTTTTTGTAAACATGGACATTAAATACGGAAGGAGCAGATTTAATAGGATTCTAGCTCCCCTTAAAGTATCATTGCTGTTGCCACAATACCCATGGCACCCTGGGGCCAGGAGCTCTCCTGAGGTTCCTTCACCTGCTGTGTGTGATTCATTCCTATGTCATGATCCTATGACTTAAGTTGTGAGGGATAAGTATTTTTCTCATCTGTGTCTTAGAGTTGGTCTTAAATTCAGAAAGTATGTATAGTAATTAAAAAAAAGAAAAAAAAAAACCCACCAAGAAACAAATCTGACTCCTGATAAGACAGACTGGCTACCTGAGGATTAAGCAAATGTCTTATTTAGCTAGTCAGTCAGTCAAAAACACTGTATATGCAGAGTCCCTGTGAGAGCAGAGCCCAGGCCACCTGCGGTGTACCAGGTGGAAGGAGGGCTGGCCGGCTCACAGGAGAAAACACAACCATCCCGCAGCCATGCTATGAGAGGTGTGCTTAACCATTCACTCAGCACACATTTACTCAGCACCCACCACCAGGCAGGGCCAGAGCACTTAAAACTGCTCCATCCAGAGGGGATGAAGCCAGCTGATCATTATTGCCAGTCACTGAATGTGATCAGTGTCTAGAAATAAGAATCAACAACCCGAGCACACCCTGCCCTGCACACCACACCCCTCCCTGTCTTCTGCTTCTCTCATTAGCACCTTTTGGGAAATATGTCCTTCACCTTGAGGGCACAGAATTTCTTTGATTCACGGAGGTAAACCAGCCCCCAGGACAAAACCTGATACCTAGCAGGTGTTCAGTAAATATTTGTTGACTAAATGAATGTCCCAGTGAATCAACATCACAGAAGTCATTCAAAAGAAGGAACGATTATCTAGAAAGACAGGAGGAAATGATGTTGGGTTATGGTTGAAGGTCATTAAATCGGGACATGGGAGAAGCTGAAAAATCAGGCAAGAGAAGTTTGCTGAGCAGATAGATGCTAGGACCACCAGCAATGATCTGGGGAGTCCAGCATCCTGTCCTCATGGAACTGTCCTTCCTAGCTCTACGTGGCTTTGGTGAGGCAACCAATCCCATACTTTAGCTCCTCTGAGCTCAGGGAAGGGCCTAAACCCAACACAGGCGTCTCATTCTCGCTCCAGGGCAGTTAAATCTCAGGCCAACAAGAGCACCCACAGCACAGCCAGTGGTGGCGACAGCACCTCGGAAGGAGACCCCTGCCTTCCCACTTCTGAGACCCCAACTGCTATGGCCCTCCTCTTGGTCAGCTCTCCCCCCAGTTCTTTAAGCTACTGATAAACTTTATTTATCAATACATTTTTATTTATCCATTAAATTTTATTTTCTGACTCCAGTAGTCTCAGTTTATTTCTGTTGATTACATTCTAAGCTTTCTATGGCCTAAGGAGCTGTTTAAAAGATAAATATGGTTTGGAAGGACTCACAGTAATGAATTTTTATTGAACTCTAACCATTTGCTGGTACCAACCAAAACAACCATGTCTATCAGTGACTATTTCCATGTTAAATGTGAGGGACATCAAACTTAAAGGAGTTAAATAAAATGTCCAAGTTCATACCCTACTGAGTGGCAGAGCTGGCATTTGACACCAAAGATTGCAGTTGTAATGACTTCTCCATACCAGCTCTCCCTATGTGGGTTCTCTGATAACTCTGGGAAACACAAATTTTAATGCGTGATAAACAACCAGAAAACCACTGGTGCAATGGCTGAGTTAGGTAGAGTCTGGTTAGGGATAAGGGGGTGGGGGTCTCCCAGGGAATGGGTGAAGTTCAGGGTAAGCAGCACTTGTGTCCATGGCCACTTCCCAGAAATGTCCTTCCCACATTCTGAATTGTGTGATGGGTTATTATTTTTGTTCCTACACCATGCAAAGAAATTAGAAGTCAGTTTCCTATTGAGAAGAGCTACAATGAGTGCCTGGAACAGGTGGCTCCGAAGCCTCTCTTCCCTTAGCAGGCACTGGCCCTTGCCCACTGTGGCTTCCTCTTTCCTTCTGCTATTGCTGATTTGTCGTCACTGCCCCCCACAGTCCAGATCCCAGGAAGTCTGTTCACACTCCAGCACATCCTCACGCTGCCATTCACTGTCACCCACCCTCAGTCCCTCCCCCACTTTATTTTACCTTTTCACAGGTTTATAATTTATTCATTAGCAGTCATTCAGAACACATACAAGGGCCTGAAGGTGCTGGCAGGCTCTGTGCTAGGCACCACAAGTGCTCACCAATGAGATCCGAAAATTCTCTGCCCCCTGAGGGGAGGGAAGAAAGAGATACAAAAGTATCTCTCATACATCGACTAACAAATATTTGTCATCAGTGTGCCTAAGGCAGAGTAGCCAGACCCCAGATGGAGCATAACAGGCAAGAACATGTATAAGATGAAGGTTTCTAAGGAAGTATCTTCTCTGTTGAGAAGTAAAAGATGAGAAGGAGCCAACCTTGCCAAGAGTTAGGGGACGAGCAATTCATACAGAGGGGACAACTTGTGTAAAGGCCCAGCAATAAAAAGGGTATAGTGTGTTCCCAGATCTGAGCAATGGGTACAAGAGAAAGTGGTGGGAAAAGAAAATAGCATGGCCAGGCACAGTGGCTCACACCTGTAATCCTAGCACTCTGGGAGGCTAAGGGGAGTCGGGTGGATTGCTTGAGCTCAGAAGTATGAGACCAGCCTGAGCTAGAGCAAGACCCCATCTCTAAAAGTAGCCAGGCATTGTGGTGGGCACCTGTAGTCCCAGCTACTTGGGAGGCTGAGGCAAGAGTATCACTTGAGCCCAAGAGTTTGCGGTTGTTGTGAGATATGACACTGCAGCACTCGACCAAGGGCAACAAAGTGAGACTCTACAGAAGAAAGAAAAAGAAAGAAAGGAAAGAAAGAAGGGAGGGAAATAGCATGACTGTCCCTGAGGTGGGCAGGGCCCAGGCAGAGTTTGGATTATTTTTCTTTATTGTATTTTATTACAAATTAATATGAGGGTACAGATGTTTAGGTTACATCATTTACAATTCTAAGGTAAAGTTCAAGTTGTAGTTGAGCCCTGCACCCCGGGGGCAGCGTACTGAACACCCTCACGCTATATGCGTCTTAGGTGAGATCACACCACCTGCCCTCCCTCCTCCAGCCAACTGCCCTTGGAGTTTGAATTTTATTCTGAGTACAACTTATTCTCCTATTCTTCCCAGAAAAAAAAAAAAAAGAAGTGTTGAAGGAAACAAACCTAAAAATAACAGGAAAGAAAATATTTTAACAAATATTTTCATGTCTATTTAATGCCCAGACAGCTGATGAAGTGCTAACCTTTTCTTGCAACACTGGAAATCTGTCACGGCTGCAATTTGAATGACAAGCCAGGAACTGACTAGAAAATGATTTTGCAAAAAGCTTCACCCAGTAATTTCTCTATACTCCTTAGTAGGAATAAATTAATAGATGGACAATCTCTAACAGATATGATAAGGTACAGATTATGACTCTCATTTTATAGATGAAGAAATGACACTCAGAGGGGTCCACAGCTAATCAGGTAGAATTAGAATGGATGACCAGGCTTATCTGACCCCAAAATTGAGTCTTCACTTATATGCCACACTTCCCCCGAATTCCAGGAATTTAATAAAATACATCTCATTTGATCAAAATTACTAAAGAATAATATATACGCTAAGAGTGAGCCTCCTTGACTACAGGGATTCCGTTAAAATTAAAACTTTAAAATTTATTCCTCTGAGAATTTTTCAAACGTCTGCCTTTGTATTCCCAACCCCCACCTCAGTCCTCACCAGCACCAGTGATTCCCCGATGCTGCCCACAGGCATTTGGAAGTGTGGACACCTGCTTTCTCCTAAACCAGTGGTTCTCAACCTGTGGGCCGCCACCTACAGGAACTGTATTAAAGGGTCGCGTGGCATTAGGAAGGTTGAGAACCACTGTTCTAAACCAAATGGGCTCAGGCTGAGAACACTTTATTTTCAGTTTTCTGTGTTTTATTCTCTTACTTTTTCTTCATTCACTTTCAGGAGTTTCTTTTGTTTTTTGTTCTTTCCCTGTCTCTTTGTTTGCTTTTGAGACTTTAATTTTTCCAAGTGGGGTTGCCTCTAGCAACTCTTCCCTAAACATTAACATGCTACTTCTTACTTACTTGGGATTGAGAAACACAATGACATTTTTAGTTAAAAAAAAAAAAAAAAAGAGTAAAAAGATGCTGAGCAAAAGGTATTAAATGCACAGACACCGTCTGTGAAGAATCCTATGTACTGGGAAGACCAACCTAAAAGGATGGGGCGTCCTTTGAGGAGGGTAGGGGTGAGCCAGAACCAGGGATAGAGGCCAGATGAAGTAGGGGACAGTCATTATCCAGACGACCTTCCAAGAGGGACATTCAGAACTCAAGACACAATCTTTTGTGGGTATTCCCATTTTATGTGGTCTTTGGGTTGTCAAGCCATTCTATAAAATCTTACTTAACCCTTTATATACATGAAATGTTTTCCCCTTGATTCTAAGAGAAAGTAAACAGGAGCAAGAAATCAGAAACTCGAGTGAATTCTCCAAAGCCCCAGCCCCTAAAGAAGAGGAAAATGAAGAGGGAAGACTGAGGAGGAGGAGCAGGAAAAGGAGAAAGAAAAACGGAAGGAAAACGAGAAGGAAGAAAGGAAGGGAGGCGGGAAGGAGGCCCTGAGAGGTGTTTCTCTGGGGGTGAGAAAACAGATCCAGGTTGTGGGGTCTGAACTTACACAATTAGAGGCTCCTTTTAAGAAAATATAAATTATATTTTATATATATTTACAAATATAATTACAAAATTAGATACAAATATGAATATTTTCAGAATGAGGAAAGCAATTACAAAAATTACAAATTTTAGAAACTGAAAATAGCTTAGCATCACAAAACTCCAGAAAAATAACAAATAACTTGTCTTAATTAACTACTAGAAGTATGTATACACAAAAGTGACTGTAAGTCACATAAATATATCTCACTAAATCCAAACAGAACGCATCTCCAACTCAGCTCCCTTTCAGCTGACTCCCCAGAGGCTCTGGCTCCTCCATTGCCACCCCCATGCTGGCAAATGCACAGAGTGTAAGCCACAGAGGAAAGAGACAGTGTTCTTCACCAATTGTAGGAAAATCTCCTCCTTTTAGAAATCTTACAAAAACAGGCATCCGTGTGAGCACCATACCAGGGTGCCTTAAGCTTCTAAACTCACAGTGACCCCTGCCCAGTGCCCTCCTCCCACCCCCCGCCCATCTCGGTGATCAAAGGGTCCCCTACCTCCCTCATCACCCTGAACAGGAAGCGGAGGAGTGCCCATGCTCATGGTTTAATAAGCTAGGAGGACTCACATGTCTTGATTCAGAGCCATCAAAACATGCCACCTCCCACAGAAGACACAATGGAAGCTGTGCAGCAGCATGAGTTAGCAACATTCATCCCACTGGAGTCTCATAGGTCTTGGCTCTAAAATCCTGCCCAGAGATAGCAACCCAGATAGCAGGATCCGAACCAATCCTTCACCAGCACCAAGTGCGGGAGTGCACGGGAGTGGGAGAGAGTGTGACCCTCTGCAGCCAGGACATCAAGAGCCTGGGTCATTACTTTGACCTTTTCTATTCTGGGGAGGTGGTGACATTGCTAGTCTATGAGCGATTATTTGTTTCTATGGCGAGGCAATGTACAGCTCCTTTTTGGGGGCTTTCACCAGTGACTCTGCTTTTTGAACTAGAATCCCCTTATCAGTGTCACACAAAGAGGAGGAGAAAGCTGCTGTGTCACCAGCAGCGCTGTCCCTGGCATCACTGAGCCCGAGGCCAGCCTGAAGTATTCCCCTGCCTGGCTTTTTGCAGTCAGCAAGCCTATGGCAGATGAAATACTAACCACCTGAGTTCCAAGAAGCAATGAGCAAGTGAATGTCTACCCCAAATTGCAAAGGTCATTTGCTGCCAAGTGTGATCTGGACTTCATGAACAAACGGGGCTGACGACTAGAACAGTTTACTTACCCTTGACCTGAGTAGGAGACCAAGGCTCCTCCAACAGACAGGGCCTGGTCTTTGCTCACAAAACTAGCGGGGTCAGTCCAGCAGCTGTAAAACAACCCTGAATGGGGGAACAAGCATCTGAAGTCAGAAATCCCACCCAGGGAGCGCCAAGGAAGCACAGTGGGGGAATGGGAAGAGATGGGGACAGAGACCTGAGGGAAACATTTGCACGACTCCACTTCCCAGCCCTGAAATAGCTGCAGACGTTACTGGGAAAGAACATGAACATGTGTGACGTATTTCCTGTAACAGAGGCCTCAGTGATAATCAGTCGCCTCTCTTTTCTCCCTGTCTCTTTTCTTTTTGGTTTTTTTTTTTTTTTTTTTTTCCCCTCTTTTTGCTTTGTTTTGTTTTGGCTCTTTTCTGTCCTTTTCATTTCCTTTTGACAAGAACACCCAACTACTCCCCTTTATAGGTATAGGCCTGTCTCTGCCGCCACGCTGAGCACTTGGCACACGTTATCTCTTTAACTTCAACTAACAGTCCTAAAAAGGAGATACTGTTGTTCTCATTTTACATGGGGAGGACAGAGGCTCTGCAAAGGGACAGCAGTACTCACAGGCTGTGACCCCACGTCACACTCCCATCCCAGGCCCGTTCCATGAGGGACACGTGGCATCTTTCCCTTGACAAAGACATGGCATCATATCATGGGGCCCTTCTTGCCACCCCGCCTATCGTTTGAGAGGGGATTTTTCTGTGCTTCTTGCCTTGGGTCCCCTACACTACTTCCTGCCTACCATTTTGAATTTGCAGCAATTTGAGGGCATATGGAGGTGAGGGTAGACTCCTCTGCCCCGAGGTGGGCATTTTCTGACTGCTTGCGGGTCTTCTCCCCCATGGCAGGGACCTACCAGCTACAGTGCAGCCAGGAAGCAGAGGAGACTCCACAAATAGTTCCCAGCCAACAGGGAGTGGGAGCTTATAGAAAAATGCCCACCTCCTGCAGCCAGACACAACTCTGGAAGACATTGTCTGGCCCTAAAAGAATCACATCCGCATTTGCCCACCCAGATTCATAATTAAAAAGTGGCTTCTGGGAAAACAAAAGCAAGCCAGCTCCAAATCACCCTTCCCACCCCACATGCTCAGTTCGGCAGCTCTCCTGCCTCCGTGTGTGTGTGTGTGTGTGTGTGTGTGTGTGTGTGTGTGTGTGTGTGTGTGTGTGTGTATTTTACACGGGCAAGTCAAGCTTTGCAAATAAAGGACTTTCTTCCCTTTTTTGTTCCTTAGCCAGTTACCTCCCTTACCCACAGCCTTGCTTTATTAAAAAAAAAAAAAAAAAAAAGACGCAGGAGAAAGAAAGCAAGCTCTAAAAGTCTAAACATTCTTTGTTTTCTTTGTTCGGAGTCCTGGAGCCTGGTTGCCTCATATTCCTGTTAAAGGGAGAGCTCATTTAGAATTATTCAGCACTTCTGGACCCCTGCTTTATGATAATCTAGTAAACTAATTAGTTAGAGAATATCAGTTTGCTGTCAGGTATTTAGACATATATTATAGGTAGTTCATATAAATGGCTCTAGATATTATTACTTTTATACAAAATTCAGAATTTTTCCCCTTCACATTATTGGTTTTCTGTTACCTAGATCAGCATCAGAGCAACAGTTTTTCTTCCTTAATGCACATTTATATATATATACATGTTTACCCTCACACTGGCTAAAAAGCAAAGATTCCGGCTCTTATTTCACTGACAGTAGTTAGCTCGTGTTTCCACGCTGATCAGGCCCCTCACAATATCCATGCTGTAGTCCCCTGAATCTAAGCTGTACCTTGTATGGCAGATGTAATTGGGAATCTTGAGATGAACAGATTATCTGAGCAATCAGATAATATAATCACAGTGTCCCTTTTATAAGAGGGACATAGGAAAAATTGGAGTCAGGGAGAAAGTAATGAGAAGGCAGAAGTAGAGATTGGAGTGATGCAGCCAGGAGCCAAGGAATGCTGCAGCTGCTGGACGCTGGCACAGGCCAGCAGATGGAGTGTGTTCTCAGAGCCTCCAGAAGAAAGTGGCCCTGCTGACACTTCAACCAGTAAAACTGCTGTCAAACTTCTGCCCTCAGAACTGTGAGAGGATAAATGTATGTTGTCTTAAGCCTCCAAGTTTGTGGTGACTTGTTATAGCAGCTCTAGGAAACTGATACAGCTGCCTTCTGACTCTGCACCTTCTTTTCCAGGCTACCCTGCCCTGCCCCTGCTCCAAGCCTCCAACTTACATATCACACTCAAATGAGGAACTCAAAAGCAGCTCCCTCCTCACTCTCTCTAAATGATGTGGCCTGGGTGTTGGAGGCCTCAAGGAAGCAGAAACTCTGTAGCAGGAGAAGTGTTTGGAAGCGGGGGATAGGAGGTCCTGGAACAATCAGGAGTTTGGGACAGCAGTGGGGGCTCAGAAAAGGCTTTGAGTCAGCCTATGAGTGATGGCTGAAGACAACACACAAATATATAATAGTGACCTGGTCAGAATTAGGAAGATACCACAGAAGGTTAACAAGAGAAAATGTCATCTAGATCATCATTTCTAAAACATTTTATTGAGCTGATATACACTCTCAGCTAGATGATAAAGGATTCCATGTCATTCAGAGAAAGTTCTGAAGCTCTATCCGAGGTACAGGGATATAAGAATAGTCATAGTTTCTGCCCTTCAGAAAATAACAGGTAATTTCATCATAACGTGATGTGCAGTGTACGGTAACAGTGCCAGTGAACTCATGGGGCAGTGGAGGAGACAATGGTCTATCTTGGGACTGAAGAAAACCTTCCCGGAGAAAGTAATAGTTAAATGGGTTGGGAGGATGAGGAGGGAGGGTGAGAAAGGAGCCAAGTCAGTATGGAAACAGCACCAAGGCACAGGGGTTAGTTAAATGAATCTGGGTATAATAGGGTCCAAGTTCCTACTACCTAGAACTTGGCAGAACAGCCGATAAGTAGAGAGACAAGGTGTTGGGACAAGGCAGAGACTTTTCTTTGGAAAGCCAGCAGACAGAAAATGGCAGACTACTGTCCTAAAAAACCATCTTAAATTAGTATGAATTTTATGCTGCTTTTTATCTTAAAGGAAGGAGAAAGGGGAGGTGTGGAGTTACAAGAAGTAACTGAGGACCAACTGTAGACATCTGGGTGTCAGTGGGGGTCTGAGGATGTTCTAAAACTTCTTTATTCTTGGTCAGTTAACTTCGGAGCATGAAGGTCAGGTTAGGATGTTCTTACAAATCTTTAACATAGCACTGGTACTCGTTGCTATGTTTTTACTTCCTCCCTGGGAGGTAGCCTTGGGTAAGAGGCAGTTGGTACCTTCCTTCTCACCCACATGCAGAGCTAGGCAGAAGCTTTCCACCTAACAGACATTACCACAGGGGCTCAGAAACAAAATGGAACCAGTTATGCGAAGCCTCCCTTTTCTTGTTACAGGAGTAGACAAGCTTCCCCAAGAAGCTTATGCAGAATAAGAACAGTTGTAAGAACAGAGCCTGGGAGGAGGGTAAGGGTTAAAGAGGAGGCAGAGGAAAAGGTGCCCAAAAAGGAAAAAGGAGAAGAAACTCTAGGGAAAATGGCAACATAGGATCCAAGAGGTACAGGGGCTGAGGCAGAGGGAGGCCAGCCAGATAAGTACTGAGGGGACAGCAGAAAAGCACCAGTGAATTTTCTTAGAGTAGTTTTATTAGATTTTGACAGAAAAACCAGATTGCAAAGAACTTAGAAGTAAATGGAAGTGTAGAAGAGGAGGAAGTGTGTGGAAGCTGCACTTTCAGCTACCTTGGTTGAAAAGGAAATGAGAACCGTGCCTACTTGTCAGGTTTTTAAACTCTAAGGACAAAAATAGGCTTTACAAGCTGCCACTAAAAAGATGAGATGAGATTTAAATACACAAAGAAGATAAGAATCAACTTGGACCATCCTCCTCAGACTTGGACAAAACTGACATAAGTGAAAATATCACCACAAGAACAGTGGGGTAAGCTGGCTGGGAAGAAGAAAAACATTTTAAAAGTAAGAGACTATATATAAAAAAACTTGTCAAAGAAGTCTCAAAGTAAAGATCACAGGAAGAATTAAAGACATGGGAAAGCAGATGAACTAGAGAAATAAGTGGGAACATTTAGAGAAATGTACAACAAAGGGGGGGATTCTACCTCAAAAATGTTGTGAAACAACATTTGTAATTTTCACAACATGTTGTAGACAACATGTTGTGAAAAGTACAAGGTAAAAAAAAAGAGAGCTAGGTAAAGAATTTCAGACAATTAGTATAGAAGGAGACAGGAAGACACATTACAAAAACCCAGAGTTAGTAAATGTCCCCAAAGCACTGACCTGAGGGGAATAAGATTTTATTTACATGATAAAAAAAAAAACTTAATAGCAGTAAACACAGAAATGAAAGCTGAGTTTAAGTAGGATGTTAAAATTTTCTTTTCACAGAAACCAAGTGGCCATATAAGATTTTGATGGGTTTAATATAACACCAAAAAGTTTAAAGTCCATGACAGAAAACAAGTGATTAAAAGGGTAAAGGAAAATAAAGAACTAGAAGAGAATGGTAACTGGTGCCAAATGCCCTAGAGAACTGATCATTGGAGTTAGCAATACGGAAGTCACCAGCAGACCTTGACAAAGTCTGGTGGAGCAGGGTGGAGGAAATTCTGAGTGGAGTGGGTTCCAGAGACAGTGAGTCTTGACAAATCTTTTGTCTAAAGGGGAATAGAAAAATTGAGCTAAAGCTTAAAGAATACCTGCCAGATGTGATGGCTCACACCTGTAATTCCAGCTCATTGGGAGGCCAAGATTAGAGGATTGATTGCTAGAGATCAAGAGTTTGAGACCAGCTTAGGCAACACACTGAGACTCTGTCTCTACCAATGATAATCATAATAAATCAGATTCAAAAGACTTTTTTAAAAGCTAGAAGATACTGTATTATTTGTAAGATGATGGGAATGATGTAGGGGGAAAGGGAAAACTGATCAATCAAGACTGGACTGGCAGCCAGTTGCAGGAGCTGAGTCCTGAGCAAGAGAGAATATAGGATGCAGGGCACATGGGAAGTGCTGGCTTTAGTAAGGAGCAGGTATGATTCACCCCAGTTAACAGGAGGGAAGGAAGAGTACACGGGTCCAGATGCAGGTAGGCAACAAGATTTTGTAGCCAGAAACTATGGAAGTTTTTTGATTCCTTCATCTTTGCGAGGGAAGCAGAGTCATCAGCCGAGAGTGAGAAGAGGGTTGGTTTGAGGTGTGGGAGAGGAGAAAGGTGCAACAGTTCTCTGTAAGAATGAGAGCGCAAATTGACTAAGGAGATGCACCAGGATTCCCATGTGGCCTTTTCTACCTGATATTGGTGGTCATGAATTTTCAGTAAAACCCATCAGCATGTTTGCATGCTTTTCTCCAGCTACAACCTGTTATCTTAGATTCCATCAGGGTTAGGGTTTGTCAGGTGAGTAAGTGAAGGTATTAAAGGTATATGCAAGGCAGTGATTACTAGAATGGACCATGGAGTGAAGTGGGGGAATGAGCCAGAAGGTGGCACAGTTAGTGGATCAGAGGTCCCACAGCACAAAAGTGTGGCAGTGGGGTTAATTTAGAGATATGGAAGATAAGAATCAGAAAGCGAAATGCTAGAAACAGATTATGGATGATATGTAGTTATTGGTAGGAACAAAGTCAGGCTAGAGGTTCTTAATCCTGCCTATACATTAGAATTGCTTGGGAAACAAAAAAGAAAACAGCAAAATAAAACAATACCCAAATCTTTCCTTTAAAAAAATTGACTCATAATCAACGGTAGTGAGGACTGGCCATCAGTGTCTTTTTGCTTGTTTATTTGTTCATTTACTAGTACCCTGGAATCCTAGTATGTAGCCAAGGTCAAGAACCAATGGTCTCAGGTAGGTTTATGTTAAAAATCTACCCTGATGTAGTGTTATGGGCTCAGATTAATGCGTGGTCAGTTAAAACCCCAGTCTCTTCCACATGACCTCCTGTAGGACCTTGTCTCTATTTGATCTACTTATCTGGGAAACTGAGTTTTTAATCTAAGTAGGCATTTTTATTTTTTCCTCCTTATTCATTCAATCTTACTGACTTTAAGTTTAGCTTGGTGGAGGGAGAGCAATGGGGGGCCACATCTATGGTGCATCTTAGAATGGGTACAGGCGATTGCACTAATGTACACAGCTATGATTTAACAATAAAAAGAAAAAAAAAAGGATGACACACACACACACAAAAGAGTAGAGTATAAATGTTTCTGACTGACCACAACAAATAAGTAAATGAAATGATGGTTATGTTAATTAGGTTGATATAAGCATTCTATATTGTATATCAAATGAGCACAATGTACCCCATAAATGTACATGGTTGTGATTTAATAAAAAATAAACAAAAATAAATCTCAATAAAGCTATTTCAAAATTAAAATATAAAAAAAAGTTTAGCTTATTAAAACAAAATTTTGTTTTATGATATTAGCTACCGCTCCAATTTCTTCCATCTATAGTTATGATTAGCAAGCCTTCTATGTATTCCTGTAAATGATTAAATTGTTAAATAAATCTAACCAAGAAAGAACTTGACTGAGTAGTTACACTCTAATAGAGACCTCTTTCTAGGGATCCAGGAATCTTTGGATCTTTTAACCAGCCAAGAATGCTTTCCTTTTTTACTCATTCTACAAATATGTAATGATTGCCAGCTATGGGCTAGGTCCTGTGAGTGCAGGAGGATGCAGATGTGACCAAGACAGGCATGGTTCCTGCCCTCATGGAATTTACATTCTCAAGAGAAGAATAAATAAACAAATGAATCGGCACACTTCTGGTGTGATAAAGGAAAACAGAATGCTGTGCTGGAGAATACTGAGAAAGAGAACAGGCAGAGATGGTGCCCCATGCCATGTATTAGCCCCCAACTTTTCAGTTGTCCATTAAGGAATTGTAAAAGACTTAGAAAAGATATTTCTGAAATCTATGGACCCTGAGTCTAATGCAGACTCCGGCTCTGAGCATGGTTTGGCCTGATTTGTTATTTACAAAACCCCCACATTGCTCCAACTCTTTCCAAAAGCATCCATAAACCTCTGCTTAATCATGCATCCTGAAGTTTACTGAACTCAATGATCAATTGTTTCCAGAATCCATCATTTTCTCATTTGAACATCAAAACATTCGACCTATTAGACTTCTAGTAGTAATGATAAATTACTACTATATATAAATAGTATATAAATAAATTACTACTATTATGTATATTTATTTATACATATATATGAAGATTTCTATTAAATATTTTACAGGCAATATTGCACTTAACCTTCAGAATACTCTTAATGAGGTATATTCTCCTATTCCTACTTAGGAGATGGGGAAGCCATCTCCTAAGAGTTACAGCCCTCTGTAACTCTTCTGCGTTACAGAGGGCTTCAATGGAGTCATGAGATTTGAATCCAGAAAGTCTGACTCAGAGCTCCTAACAATCATATTCTGCAGTGCCTATAACAATCTTATTCTCAAAGATAACCAGCGATAGCTTCCAGCTCACACATATTCAGATAATAATGTGAATAAAAGACCAAAATTGTAGCACCAGAAGGGGCAGACAAACAGTATGATCCAACTTGGTCTTGTTATTTCTAATTACTTCTTGGTAACTCTCAGACAAAGAATTAATGGTAAAAATTTGCAGGTTTCAAAAGAAACATGCAACAAATAACTGCATCTATGAAAATGTCTTAATAATGCTAATCATCTATGGTGTGCCCTTAAGCCTGGAGCTGAGGCCAGCCCCTCCACCTGTGCTAAGCAGAGGGCAATAACCCTAGGTCTCTGGTAATTATCAGGTGATAAGTAGCATCTGTAAGGCTCTGCTGAAGGACTGGATCATCCTCTTATTCACCGCTGGAAGTCAAACAATTAACTTTTGCCACATCCTTATTCCTTCAAAGCATGGAGTATAATAAACACCTTGTTAAATCTGGGATCCTTCAGTGCTTTGATCTGATTAGAATTCCCAGGTAGAGGGAGAGAGCACATTTTCACTATTAAAGAAGGAAAGATTTAACTCTGTACCCTAATGACAAGAGAAAAATTCTTCTATTTCAGTTACTGAATGTCATGTCCTTTGTGGCTGTCAATAAATGTTCAATAAATCAAGGCAGAGAAAACAGGAATTGTGATGACAGTGTAAATTAGTATAAGTAAATGAAAGTCTTTCCCACGGTTTTTGGTGTCTGCTGGACAGCACTTTACCTTGATTGAATGCTTGACTTTTTCAGTGTTAGAGAAACTCACGGATTCAGATTTATCGAAAGGAAAGCACATCTTAATTGATGAGAATGTCGGAAATGTAGATGAGTTTTAATGAGGCACGCCATGTAACTCACAGACACTGCCTGCATACCAATTGGTGGCAAGCATTCCTAAATAGGTTGTCTCCCCAACCTTTTCAGTGACTTAGATAATGATTGTTTTTAATTAATTCTTTATCTGCAAATTGGAATTTCTAAAAGCTTAACTCTTCTTCTTATCTCCATTCTGGTTGCCAGAAAAATTTGCTTAGCTAATCCTTTCTTCTTAGCAAAAAAAAAAATTAACTTCTGCTCAACCCTATCCAAACAGCTACAAATTCTGATTTAATTAATGAGGCTTTATAGTAATTAAATTTGGTGTACTTACCAACATATTACACAAGAGTCACACTGCATTGACAAGCCTGGCAGAGAGAAAGGAGCACTGTGGAATGCCTACCCTTGGTGAGGTACCTTACCACTGATAATGTCATTTGATCCTTCAACAATTCTATGAGGCCACTACCATTAAGAGATTCCAAGTAGTTAAATAATATCCTTAAGATCAGAAAGCTAGCAGGTGGCCGTGTGAACCCAGGTGAGTCTTACTTTACAGCCAATGAACACTTTTTCCATCACATTATAAAAGAAAGACCAGACTCTCTGCAAGCCAACTCGGTGCCTGAGAGGAGCTTTTAAGAGAAGGCCAGTTAGCATACAATTATTGCTATTTTTTAATCACTTATTATTCTTTCAAGGTTAAAGTTGAGCTTCTTCGAAACATATCCAATATCTTGAGCAGCAAGATTTTGCTCCATGTGCAATTTTGAGAGTAGTATCCAGAATAACATTCTGAATGCAGCATATTGAAATAAATCTTAAATGCTTTTAGAAATGTAATGATTAAGGCAAAGATCCAAGAAAAATTGGTTGCCTTTGGCAACAGTAAGAAGGGTTTAGGTTAGATATCAATAAGAACTACCTGACAATAACAAGGCAAGATGAGCACTGAAATGGAAATTTAGTGACACGCTTGTGTGGACATATTTAACAGTCAGTAATCCATCACCCACCAGAGGAAATGTGTATGGAAGCAAAAGAAGGGTCCATTTTAGATAATATCAACATGTCCTCATCAAAGGACAACACAGGGTACAAAGATAGTACTAAACAGTACAAACACTGGATATTTGAGGTTTTGTTTTTTGGTTTTTTTTTGATAGAGTCTCACTCTGTTGCCCTGGGTAGAGAGCCATGGAATAATCCTAGCTCACAGCAATCTCAAATTTTGGGGGCTTAAGCGATTCTCTTGCCTCAGCCTACCAAGTAGCTGGGACTACAGGTGTCCACCACAATGCATAGCTGGGGGTTTTTTTGTTTTGTTTTGTTTTTTGGTAGAGATGAGGTCTTGCTCTTGCTCAGGCTGACCTCCAACTCCTAAGCTCAAGAGATCCACCTGTCTCAGTCTCCCAGAGTGCTAGGATGACAGGCGTGAGCCACCATGCTTGGCAGCACTGGATATTTGAATCTGGGTAGAGCTCCAGCATCCATTAAACCTTCAGTGTGGCAGCCTTTTTCTCCAACAGCAGGCACGGCAGGTTTGGGGAAACTCAGAAGGCAAACATAACACAATGAGCACAGCTGTTCAGCCAACAAACAGTCCAACCCTAGAGTGAGACAAGCTCTAGGTTTGAACAGAAGACATGACAAAGCACGGCAACATTTTGGATAAACTGCACAGAACCTAACTGGTAGCTGAGAGTGGAAAACAGAACAAAACTGAATGGTTTGTACGTTAAAGGCATGACGCAGAACAGCCAAGGCTGCCATAGGTGCAGCAAACATGTTTGGATGGATCCATAGGCTTCCAAACAGGACCTTGAGTTGAAAGAACTCAACACCAAAGCTATAAAATATTTAAAGATAAATTAAAAATGTTTATAAGAATGATGTTTTTAAGAAAAGAGTAAATACCAACGTTTCACCAAGGAACAAGCCCAACACGTTGAAGATTTTAATCTAGTCTGAAATAATAACAAATGTAATGGAGAAATTCCATCAGATAAATTTCCCTGTGCAGACAAGGCTGTAATACATTTTAAATCTCAAAAGTAGTCTATGCTTCTTTTTTATAAGAAATCTAATAGCATATTCTTTCATTTACTACCTACATAAACTAATGTTTATGATTATTTCCATGCATATAATAAACGTATGAACACAATTCCAAAAATAACATCTGTGCATCCTTCCAATTAATATGACAAATGAGGGCTCATCTTGGGCATTTTCATGGTGCATTTGTCACATGTAAGCACCTGCAAACATTTGTCATCTGAAGCACCTGCAAAGATGTTTATGAGGGAGTGGGGTGACAGACTGACATGGGTGTTAACTCTGTCAGTACTACAAGCCCTAACTATGAGAGTACTACAAGCCCCACTTCAGCAATTTCTGAAATAAATCATTGTTTGATGTTAACTCTTTCAAAGTCATTAATATCTCACAAGCATAGGCCAAAAGGTTTAAATTAGAAAATGATATATGTCTTGTTGTATAAGGAAACCCCAAACCAGTAAGTGGTAAAACATCTGAAGTTTAAGCTTGATGAAGGAAGAATCTAGTCAGCCTGCACCTGAATGAGTCATCTCTCAGCGGTGATTTCTTCCACAATGAAAAGCTCTTCATGGTGGTGGAATTCCAGTTGAGTCAAGGACATGAAACCAACGTTTGAAACCAAACAAATACTTGAAATGGAATGATAGGGAGAGAATCCAAGTCTCACTTAATGTCATTCATTTCAAACACTGTATAGAGCTCATCTAAAGAACAAGCAACACCTCTAAGAACTAGAATCTATGTTTCAACTGTGCGCTTAGTAAACCACGTGAGCGAATGAGGAGGGGCATCCCCAACCCGAGTTCTTAACCTCTCTGCTGCTGGCCTCTCACTGCACCAAGAACTTCACTATCAAACACCAACCTGAGACTAACAACCTTGTGCCATGGCACAATCACAAAGCACTAACAACCTTGTGCTATGGCACAATCACAAACATTGACTAATTACCAACTCTTGCCTACAGGACAACGGTTCTCAACCTGTGGGTCGTGACCCCTTTGTAACAATGAAAATATAGCCTGTATATCAGATTTTACATTACAATTCGTAACAGTAGCAAAATTACAGTTGTGAAGAAGCAACGAAAATAATTTTATGGTTGGGGGTCACCACAACATGAGGAACTGTATTAAAGGGTCACAGCATTAGGAGGCATTAGGGAGGTTGAGAACCACTGCTATAGGAGCTCACAGTCCAATATGGAAAACAGAATCCAGACCATGACAGCACATGTGCAAAATACTACCAGTAGTATGACTGCCAGGCTGTGGAACACAGAGGAGACACATCCCCTCCCTGGCTTGCTGGAGAATAACAACGAAAATGCAACACAACATAACAACCACCACCATCATTTGTTGAGAACTGACTTAATCCTGACAACTCAATAAGAAAGAAGTGTTCTATACCAGTATAGGATGACTATAGTTAATAATGTATTACACGTGTCAAATAGCCAGAAGGAGGATTTTGAATACTCACAACACAAACAAATGAGATGACAGATACGCTAATTACTCTGATGTGATCACCACGCATTACATGTATCAAAACATAACTGTGTATGCCTGAATATGTACAATTATTAGTTGTCAATTTAAAAATTAAATTAAATTATTTTTAAAAAATGATAAAGTATAATGTCATTAAACATTTATTGTGTGCGAGGCATTTATTGTGAGGACTTTTGCTTTCATTAACTCATTTATTTCTCACAATGAATCTGTACACATTTCGCCATCGCCGTTTTACAAATGGAGAAAATGAGGCATGGAGAAGTTCATTAGCTTTCCCAAGGTCATATAGGAAGTAGGTGGTTGAGCCAGAATTTGAAACCAATTTGGATCTAATGCCCATGTGCTAAACAATTGTGAATACAGCTTCATCCAATTATTACCCTCTATTTATAGATGAAGAAATTAAGGTCCAGCTGATGGTGGTGGACTAGATATAACACGCAAGAGGCTGACTGCAGGGCCTCCTCTCCTAAGTGCTATCTTACCAGAAGGAGCATTCGAGCTGGGACTTGAAAGATGAGAATTACACAAGATGAAGGCAAAGGGCAAGGGTGTTCCAGAAGGGAAGAAAAGAGTGTTCAGAGAACCAAATATCACAGGGAGCTCTGACACTAAGGAAGGGTCTGAGCTGGCACAATAAGCACTCTGGGTCGCCCCACTGACTGGTCTTGAAGCAAGTGGCAAGACGAAATTCCGCACCCAGGGAGAAATCAGCAGTTGAAGAGAATAACATCTCTGCCACCCACCAAAGCTGCCATCCTAGAACTTTACCAGTAACCAGTTGCTATCATCGTTCTGTAAATTCAATTTAACATAATCCAAAATGCCAGAAAACAATCATTTCCTATTAGCAGGAGTCTTGGCAGAGCTGATTAGGACTAAAAAGGCATCATGCCCTCCTCCTTTTGACAGCAACCTCATTGACGGAGGCATTCACAACTGACTTATGGTTACTTGATTATAATTAGGAGCAGAACAACATCAGCTCATGAACCAGATGCTGAACATAACATGTGAGGCAGGACCGATGTCCCAGCTACTCCTGGAGCAGGGGAGGGAGCTGAAGATGCATCATGGGAAAAGACCCACCATTCCTGAGCACGTTTCATGAATCTAACCTTTGGGGCAACTAGTTCTGCATTACTCTAATAATAAGCTGATACTATTATCCTTCATGCAAGAGGATGGTCATCATTGGGGTGGATGTGAGGATGACAGTGTACTTGACAAGCCTTGCAAGCTGGCCTCCAGTCAAGCTGTTTTCCTCTGAGAAGTTGGCATTCATGACCCTTTTTGAGAAAGTCTTCACCATAGGCCAGCCTGCTTTGTGGCTGACTGGACCAGAGATAGGGGCCTAACGCAAAGGCAGTCTCTACAGGTTGTCTGTGAGTGACTTGTCCAATACTGAAGGGTGATGCCATCAGATTTCCTCCAAAAGAATTTAAATACAAGACATACAAAGAATAGTGGAGATGAGAGGGGCAGGAAAACACAGAGATGCTGTCAACCGAAGTCCAGGAGTAACAGGTGCCGTGATTATTGTCATGAGGGTGAGTGGGATGACCATGAGTGCAGGCAGCCTCTGTGTACAAGGCAAGAATCATAGCAATAGCACGTACTGGCTTTTCTCCTGCCCCACAGCCCCATCTCCAGCCCTCCTGCACCCTGGCAGGTAGTGTCACCTGTGATCCGTTTTTGCACTGGGCAGTGCCAACCAGAGACCAATCAGGGCATGACAGGGCAGGAGGGAGTGTTGCAGTGTTCCTTCCTATTCCCTCCTTGCCTGGCACTGTGCTTCAGATAGTGATAGCAGCCTGCTGTAAGTGTGGCTCCTGTCTACTGTCCTGCCCACACCTCCACTATTCCCAGGCTCAAGCATTCCCCATCAGGCCCAAGGCTGCCACTGGCTTCTCACTACTGCTTGACCTGGGTGCTTCAGCAGCTCGTCTGGTTCCCCTGCTCTTGCTCACACCTTGATAAATAATCCTGACATAGTTTGGATATTTTTTCCTTCCAAATTTCATGTTGAAATTTGATCCCCAATGTTGGAAGAGGGACCTAGTGGCAGGTGTGTGGAGAGAGCAGATCCCTCATGAATGGCCTGGTGTCATCCTTGTACTGATAAGTGAGTTCTTGTTCTACTTGTTCCCACAAGATCTGGTTATTTAAAGAGCCTTCTTTCTCTCTTATGCTTTTTCTCACTTCCTTCCCCTCATCATGTGGTACTAGTTCCCTCTCCTTTCCACCATGAGTGGAAGTTTCTGGAAGCCCTCACCAGAGCAGATCCTGGCCCCATGCTTCTGGTGCAGACTGCAGAACCATGACCCAAATAAACCTCTTTTCTTTATAAGTCACCCAGCTTCAGGTAGATTTCTTTATAGCAATACAAATAGACTAAGACAAATCTTCTCATCAAATTATCTTTCTAATACCAGATGGTAGCCTCTTCTTTCAGTTAGGGTGGATGTGTGACAGAACATAAAAAAGAAATCAAGTGACACAAAAATCAGTGGAGTGAAGATTGGCCTATCAGGGCAATGTTCGTGCCCTACATGACATCTGTTATGAAGCCTTCTTATTCTTCCTTGTTCCTCCATTACAATAAAACTTTTCACAGAGGTAAACTGAGCAGGCTTCTCTCGAGAGCCTCAGTAATGTATGCAAAGGTCAGGAAGTCACCTGCATGCCTCTATGATGTTCATTCAATCAGACACTTTTAAACAAGTATTTTTTGAGTCCCTAATTTGTGCCAGGCATTTTGCCAGGCTCTGAGGATAAAGTGAGGAAAAAACAGACACAGTTGCTGTCCTGCTGGACCTTACAGTGGTCAGGATGGGGCTGGAGGTAGGGGGAAGGGAGAGGTGGGGGCAAGGGAGCGGGAAGGGCTGAAACAGGGAATGGAGCAAACTGTAAACAAATAATCATGGAAACAAGCTAATCATGACACACCACAACAAGTGATGCAAGTGAAAATTGAAACGAGGTAAGAAAATAATAGGAGATCTCATTTAGAATTTCATCTCTATTTAATGACTAGAGTTTCCCCTGGCTGAACTCTCCACCTCTGGATGAAAAGCCTGATCCAGAGGAAGTTAAAACTCAGTGAGTGTGGAGAAGAGTGTGAGATAAGCTGTTTAGGCTGACACTGTGAACCCATAGCATCTATGACAAGTCATCTTCTGCTACTGAAAATACTACGCAGACAGTGCTTGGTTTTGATAGATGTATTATGTTTTATGATGGCCAAGGTTAGGCCAAACATTGCCTTCAAGCCCTGCTTTCAAAGCATCCTAAGTTTCCAAAGAAACTGTCTCCCACCAAGCGAGGATTTTAGTGTTTGAAGAGGTGTGAAATGAGACCAAATGGTGTGCCAGTCACTTCCTTTATTCAATTTGGGAAAAGGTTCTCTACACTCCCCTTTTCTGTGGGCACGAAGCATTTCAAAACACCCTGTGGAACCCCACCTATCACACCTGCTATTGTCTCCTCATCATTCAGCTGCTTCTCCAGAGCAGTGATTTCCAACTGGTGTGCCATGAGAGGAGCTTACGTGTGCAATGAAAATTGTTAAAGGTTATTAATGAAATTATTTTCAAAAGAAGTTCAAAGCACAGTAAGGATATTCTTTAACTCTTTTTTTTTTTTTAACCAACATAAGTGCAGAAATTTACTGTAGGTTCAAGTGTGCTGTGAGATAAAAAAAGGTTAAAAAAAATACTGCTCTAGGACAAGTGATCCTAGTTAATAGGGCATCACAATTTCTGAAAAAGAGAAGGAGGAAAGTCTGCCTTTTAGTTTCTTTTATTCCCCCAATGTCTTGAATAAAGCAAAGATTTGTCTCATTTGGTGATCTATGAGAGACAGAAGAGTGCTGAATTTTAGGGAGTCATATTTTGAAAATGAAGTATTTTATAGTCTTTGGCATTTTTCTATAATTCTTTTGATAGTCAATGAGTAATTACTTAATTCCTGTGACATGCCAGACATTGTGCTAGTCTCAGGGGATACAGTAATGAGCTAGACCTACATAGACCCTGCCGGTAAGGGATTTACACCATAGCCAGAAAGACAAACAAGCAATAGCAATAAATTATAATAAGTGCAGTACAGAGTACGTATGAGGGGTCTTCACAATAAATTCATACTAACTTGCTATAACATGTCCAAACAGCATCTAGCTTGAGGAAGTAAGAAGGATAAAGCATCAGTCTGAAAAGAGTCCCTATTTGAGCAACATTCTTCAAACATTGAAGCAAGAACAAACATCAATTTTATAGTAAAGCCTTGGTGGACGAATGTTAAAATCACTGATGCTTTATGAAAAGCTTATGGGATGCCCCAAAGAAATCAGTAGTTTACAAATGATTAACTCATTCTAACAAAGGACCAGATGATGTTGAAGCTGAAACCCAAATCTAAAGTGACAGATCATTCACATTAATTTACAAAGAAAAAAATTAATCTTGCTCATGCCTTAATTTAAGAGGACTATGACCAGCACAAAAAATAGCCAACACCGTAGACATCTTTAGTGGTTCAGTTTACACAATTTTGATTGAGAAAATTAAAGCTGAGCAAACTTTCCACTCAATGAGTGCCAAAACCACTGCACCCAGATCAACTGCAGACAAGAGCAGAGCTTTCAGTGGAAAGGGAGGCATTCCTTCAAAGAACCGTAACTGGAGATAACACGCAGCTTTATCACTACAATCCTGAAGACCAAGCACAATCAAAGCAATGGCTACCAAGAGGTGAAAGTGGTCCAGTCAAAGCAGAGGTGAAGAGCAAACGTTATAGCAACAACTTTCAGGGATGCTTAAGGGATTTTGCTTGTTGACATCCCAGAGAGTCAAATAATGATAACATCTGTTTATTATGAGAGTGTTTAGAGAAATTCAGCCAAAGCTTTTGCAGAAAAACACCCAGAAAAGCTTCACCAGCAAGTCCTTCTCTACCACGATAATTCTGCTCATTCCTCTCATCCAACAAGGACAATTCTGTGAGAGTTTTGATGGGAAATAATTAGGCATCTACCATAAAGTCTTGATTTGGCTCCTTCTGACTTCTTTTTGTTCCCTAATCTGAAAAGCTCTGTATAGGGCACCCACTTTTCTTCAATTAATAATGTAAAAAAGACTGTATTGACGTGGTTAAAATTCCTAGGAGCCTCAGTTCTTTAGGTACAGACTAAATGGCTGGTATCGTCACTTATAAAATGTTTGACTCTGATGGAGCTTACATTGAGAAATAAAATTTATAAAATTTATATATTTTATAGTTTTATCTTTGGATTCCATTCTTCCACAGAGCCTTTCAAGTTTCCTGGGATAAGTCCCTTAAAGGCTAGAAAATTCAAGGAAGACTTCCAAGAAAAGCTTTCGCTTTATGTTAATATCTAAAGGATGACTAGGAGCTAAACATAAAAGTGTACTGGTGAGATACTGTGTAAAAGGTCCTGAGGAGAGAGAGGGGTACTAAAGATTCTGAAGAAAGGTTACTATGGCTGTAGAAAAGAATGAGAGAAAAAGGAGAGTTGAAAGCGAAGGCTGAAGCAGTAGAATATGGCCAGGTCATCAACAGCCTTGGAAGTGAAGTTAAGGAGGGTGGCCATTATCTTAAGGTCACTAGACGTCCTTGAAGAGTTCTGAGCAGAAAAACACAAAAACACAGGATGAGGTTTATATCTCAGAAAGATCACATTTGACTAGAATGTGATTTAAAAAAAGGATTGCAAAACTGAAGGCAGGGAGACTGGGGAAGATGTCGCAATAATCTAGAGGAGAGATTGGACTAGGTAGGGTATTGGCCCAAAAGATAAAAAGACTGACAATGTTAAGCTATTTAGGTGACTGAGTTGACAGGATGTAGAGACAGGCTGGCTGGATAAAGGAGGTGAATAAGAAGGAGACTCCAGGTTGATCTCATGCCACTCCCCTGCCCACCTAGGTGAAAGGTACTGCTGGTTTGAGAAGGAGCAGGTTTAGCTAATGAGAAAAAGAATCATGAGCAAAACCTTAGGAGTTGAAGGTGATTTTAAAGTATCCAAGGGAAGCCACTTAGTAAGCAGTTGAATAAACCCTCTGGGCACCAAGTGAGAGACCCGAGTTGGACACAGGTATGGAAGTCATTAGCATGTAGATGGTCATTAAAACCATGGACATGTAGCAACTGCTCAGGGAGAGGGAGAGGGAGCTGAGATGAGAAAAAGCCTGAGAAAGGACCCAGCAGATATTGACATTCAGTGGACCACCAGGGAAAGAAGAGCCTAGGAAGGAAGGGCCAGAGAGAAGGGACAGTGTGCGTGGAGGCCACTCCACAACCTGAGAGTGCAGGACACAGTCAACCTGCAGCTCCAGGGCCAGGCTGCCTCTGGGTAGGTCCTGGCTCTACTAGCAAATGAAATGAGCTTTACCAGCTTCCTGAGCCTCAGCTTCTCTCATGTTAAAATTGTGATAATTACATTTATAGAAGCAACGTCATAGAGCTGTCCTGAGGATTAGATGATTTCATGTGCACAATGTGCTTAGAACAGAGCCTGGCATGTCCGGGGTGTCCATCAGATGTTTCATATAAAGTGCATCTTATAGTAAACAACCTGCAGAGTTCATTCAGTTTACCAGGGGTCAAGTGTTCCAAACAACTAAAGGCCCATAAAAGTGGACTGCTTACTACCTTGTATAAGGAACTTATCTTCAAAACCATCCCCAGATAAGACTTGTATTTGAATAGAACTTTGATGTAGCAAACAGTTTGCATCGTGCCCTTTAATTTTCCTAACAACCCTGTGAGCAAAGAGACTTTTCTCATGAAGAGATAGGGAAAATGGCCTGAGGTCAGACGGAATGTAAGGAGAGGTATCAGGATGGGAAGCCCAGGTTTCTGGTTGAGGGTTCACTAATCATTACAGGTCAATCTCCCTTCTTCCCCGCTTGGAAATCCATTTGTAGGTCCCTGTCCTGACAGCACTCCAAAATGTTTCCATTGAGTTTTGAGATGGCTTTCACCTGGGAGAACTGCTCCACTAGCTAGTCTACCAGGCGCTGTTAGATAGGCTGAGGGTCAATCAACTTTAGGACATAAATGTTCTTACTGCCACAATGCTCCTTGGTCTCCTCATCTGGCAGACACTACCCTCCAAAGGTCAATCCACATTTGGAAAACACCAAACAGTTGATTGAGCTGTGAGCTACAGAGCATCTGTCCCACCCCCTATCATTTCCAACAAATTGATAAAAAAAAGAATGAAGGCAGTCAAAATGGACCAAGAAGTTACATTTTATATTCTTTTGCATTTCAGTTTAGTATAAGAAAATCCAGCTGCTTATTGAGCGTGTGTTTGTTTGTGTGTGTGTGTGTGTGTGTTCCACAAAATGATTTTTATCCCTCAGGTTCAAATCAAAAATATCAGGTGATATGATGTATTCAAAACTCTGATGAGGTGTGTGGTTTCCTCAAATCCATCTGTGTTTACGGACACAACATTGAGTCAGAAAAGGTTACTCTGCAGCTGACATTGTGTTCCAACAACCATCCAGACTGAGAGGTGAGTCACCACCAGTTAGGCACTTCATCAAAGTTCCTCAACTTGGTTGTCACCGGGCAACAAGGGGCTCTGAACAGTGCATAATTAGAGCCAGAGCAGTTGAAGAGGGAAAGGGGGCTGATCATTAAGGTGTCAAGAGCCAGCCAGGTTGGCAGGATGATGGATTGAAAACATGCATTTAGCCCTGCTCTGTTTCCAAACCCCATGAAAATGACAGTAAAAGGATTTTATTACAGGCAGAAACCCACAAGGACAAAGAAAATGTAAAAAGAAACAAAAGTAATGAAATTTTGGAAGCTGGAAAGCAGATGGGCAAGTGGTGACTGACTCAACAAACCTGAAAATATGAATCTTAAGGCGGTAGTGGAAAAGCCAGGAAGCAACCAGATTTATGTTGCATAATCCCCAAATGGCTCAGGAATTCGCAGGACCAGTATTTCTGAAAGTAGGAGTTGATGCTGGGGCTAAGAGCAAGAGGATTAATTGGAAGTCTTTTTAAGAGACCGTCAGGCTTGCAGATATCCTTCCTCTGAAGCAGTGTTACTGTGATTGATCGTATTATCTTCCCAAGTCATCATCTCTCCCTTTGCCCTGTGAATTTGTAGTTGCTCCCAGTAGAAGCAGAATGTGCAACTCTGCCTCACTGAGCTCATGCTTGGCTATGAGACTCTTTGGCCCACAAAACGTGAGTAGAAGTGCAGCAAATGTGTTCTGAGCCTGGGCCCTAAAAGACATTGTGTGCCTCCAATTGTCCCTGTCGAAGGTCCAACATTGCCATGAGAAGGAGATGCCCCAGTAGCCTGTTGGTCCAAGAAGATTGAGAGCCACGTGGAACAGACCTGATCTAAGGCCACAGCCTGGATCCACGCCCAACCAAGTCCAGCTGACCTGCAGTCCCAAGAGCTGGAAACAAGTGCTTGGCGCTATAATAGGTCACTGATATTTTTTGGTTATTTGTTCAACAGCAGCGTTGGCTGAGATAGAAATAGAAGTGGAACATTGTTTTGAGGAACAGGTGACAGGTGGTAATGTATTATAAATATAATACGTTGTAACATATATATACATACATATACATCTTTAGAGGCTAAAAGGATGATGAGGAAAATATTATAAGAGACTAAAAAAATGCCCCATGTTTCATAATGGCAAAATATTTGGCATAATTGTTATCTATAGTAATTTGGAAGATTGAGAATACAGAGGGTGTCCAAAAAATGTATACACTTTTTAAGAATAGAAAAAACTGTATTAAAATTATAACATTCAAGTTATGTTTGATGTCCACAATTACAAGAGGTGCCCAAATGTGGCTTGTATTTATCTTTTTTATCAGTATATATTGAGTATTATTATTTTAATACAGTTTTTTCCTTTCTTAAAATATGTGTGTGTGTGTGTGTATGTGTGTGTGTGTGTGTGTGTGTGTGTGTGTGTGTGTGTGTGTGTGTGTTATAAAATTGTGGTGAGGGCACCCTCTGTATACCTAATGAAAACCCAGAGCTTTGAGCAAAAAGGTTTCTGGGCAGAATGTTGACAGAGGCAACTGGAGTGTCCTCAACAATTTAGGCCAAAGGGGTAGGAGTTGGCAAGTATGGAAGAATTCAGAGGGGAGGCCACGTTGTAGGAGCTATAGGAGGCAACACTCTAAGGCTGGACTCAGGGCATAAACCTTAGCCCAGACCCCTGCTCTCACCTGGGGTGAGATAGCTGGGGCTCAGAGCTTCCCAGCTTGACCAGGAGGACTCTGGGCTGGAAGAGACACCCATGCATCCCCCTGGCTATGCCTGGAACCTGCTGGAACTGCTGATTCCTAAACCCTTAACTCGTGTCATACTTCAACATTCTTCCCAGTGCCTGGTACTCAGCAAAGGTTTCTTGAACAAATACAAAAATGATCTTAAGTCATTTAACCACCCCTTGCTCCTGACTTCTGTTTCCTTGGCCTTGTTCCATGATATTTCTTTGGCCTCTTTCCAGATATTTGCCCATATTCTCAGGGCATAAAGAAGCCTGACAGCTTCTGTGGTCGGTTTTTTCAGCTTCAGACTTTCCCTCAGGCATTGGGGGTAGGGCCAAGTGGCCAGTACCCTCCATACTGAGCCCTGGGTCCTCTCCAGAGCAGCAGCCCAAAGTCAGGACCACAGATACAGCCATGCCCAAGCAAGAGAGAGGAGGGGAGTAATCTAGTTTGTGTCTTTTTTAAAGACCTTTTATCTATTCCGGCTACTATAAATGGTTTTTGGTACCTCAGCAAAATAGGAGCACGTTCTTCAGAGGGCAGGGTTATGTCCAACTGCTTCCTAGAGTCCCTGAAGACCCCAGGCAGGGAGGTAGGTGGGAACTGGCCACCACATGTACCTGGGAGATAGCCCTGGAGAACTGGCCCTCCTAGTCCTCCATGCCTGGGGTAACTGAGAGTGCGGGCCGTGTCCACATGCAGAATGCAACTGCAAGTTACACAGACTCTGAGTCTGTGCAATGAAACACTAATGGCTCACGTCTTCTGTCTATGCTCTCATCTCACAGCAGACCCGCCGACATCGACCAGGCATACAAACCTCCTCACCCATACTAAGCTCTGACATCTCTGTCTGACTCCAGCTGTGGCCCCTTCTTCCACAGGCCCTTGGAAAGAGAACCACACTTCCTCTTACCCCTTGATTTTGCCAGCCTAGCCAGTAAGCAAAGCCATGTAGGCAATGCCAACCATTCACACCTCAGCCCTCCTTCCACTTCCAGTGTCGACACCCTGGGCCCCCTTCGCCCTCCCACCTCTAGTCCCAGCTGCAAAGCACCTGTGTTGTCAGCAGGCTCTCGATGGGGGCCCTTCATGGCTCCAGAAGCCTGGAGAGCCTGAAGGCAAACTTAGCGCCTGACATACCTTGGCTGAGGATGAGGCAACAGGAACTCAGGGAAGACATTTCACACAAGTGTTGTGATGATGACAGAGATTTTAAGTGTGGATGGCACTGAAAGGTTTCCTGGGGCTAAATTTTCCAGGGTGCTGAGAGAGCAAAGAAATCCCCACCTTGTCAGGCTAAGAGCAGAGCTCTCCACACTTGTCAGCTGCCCATGTGTCAGCAAACGTGACTGACGGAATTTGCTGCTGGGAAGGGGCAACAGTGGGACTTTTTTTTTCCATTTAAATAATGCCGTTTCTTTCCCAATGTTTCTCTCTGTCTTCATCCTCTCCTTCATCCCACAGGTTCTGAAGAGTTTGGTGGTTGCACATCCTGCATCTCTGGTAACAAGCCCAGATTCCCCAAGCTGGCCTAGGGCTCTAGTCTCTCCCTAAGTGGAGGGGCCATCAGGACAAGCACACACTCATGTTTGGAAGGATAACAAGTGGCTCTTCCAACCTGAGGTAGATGGGGCAGTAGCTCACCCCTCTGGCACTCACTCCATCTGTCACTAAATGAAGAATGGTCACTGCTAAGGGTGACATGATGGTGACTGGGAATCTCTGATTGCTGGTGCTTCCCAACTCAGAGAATTTTGTAGGAGGCATGAAGTTGCACGGTCCCACTGGGGTCTTCATGATGTGAACCAAGGGTCAGCTAATGGCTATTAGGACCCTGACCTTGTACTAACCATCTTTGTTAGCATTCTTCTTGCCTGAAATCTGGAGAGGCACTGAGAATCAGACAGAAATCTACCTTGTACCAAATGGTTTGTAAAACAAAGATGGCATACAGCTATCAATGTGGCCTTCTCAAGAGCCAAGGAAATCACACTGAAGGATCAGAGTTTGAAATGAAGAATCAGAGACCTGGAGGGAGTCCTGCAATAAAACCATTCACAGAGAACCATGGCTCATCCCAGAGCTCACTGCACTTGATAAATGCGGACTGCATTCGATGAGATGGAAGGAGAGGGTCTCGGGCCCTCATGCTATTGATAAAATGACTATGCATTTTCGAGTGCACAGCCATATTTGTCACACAGCATTGTGACTGGCATACCTTTTGTTAGATGCAGTAAATTATCAGATCTGAAGAGTAGTGAGAATTTGTACCAGTTGGTCAAAAGTATAGGTGGCCTGGAAACCCCAGCACCTGTAGCTAGTGTCTGCAGTAAAAGGAGTCATGTGGAGAACTGAGCCCTTCACCTGCAAAACCTGGCCCAACTCCACGTAGTTAGCAACAGAAGTACCTTGCAGTTTCTGGAGACTCTGTAGGCAACTTGGTGAGAAAGACAGATGCAGACTCTGGCCTTCTCAGGGCTTAGAGTCCAGCCCAAATGGTAGACACTGACTAAGTAATTACTGTGGGGCCTTTGTTGACATGACTTCCAGTTTGTAGGGAGGCCTATGGCAGACGGGACACCTAGGGACATCAGGGACTAGTCTATTTCTTACTCATCCATCTTTCAGATGATGACTTAGGATGGTGACTTGGACATCACAAGTACTCAATTAGTTTCCTAATTATTCCTAATTTAAGCCAATGGAATATGGCAGGATTTTTGTTCAGGCCAGAACATTTTCTTCTTTGGAAATTCCTAGGAAGTGACCACTTCTCATTTGCCCAGGTAGGTCATGCCACCTAGAAACCAGAAACATTCTTAGCCTGAGAGCTGTTCTCTCGATAGATAGATAGATAGATACCTCTCTCTTTCATCAGAGAAAAATATTCTTACTTTGGGGAGAAACAGTCATCCTCCTTTAATCAAAAGGCTGACTATAGATTTCTGTAATAATAAGAGCAGTCTGGACAAAAGGGGCGAAGAAAGAATTGGGGCCAGAATTCTCCCCATAGTGCTCCAGGCAGGCCTTACGATGTGATCCAGTTAGCACTCGAGATGAAACCTGCTTGCCACTCCTGGCAGCATAAATAGACTAGCAGACCATAACTTTATGGCCACAGATATTATAGAAATAAAATTTATCATCATATATATCTAAGTATTGAGCACTTCCCACATACCAGGCATGGATCTAGAACAACAATTAACATTTTTCTAAATGAGTATTCCAGGAAGGTTAACCCTCAACCCAGTAGGTGGCAGAGCTGGGGGGAGAAATGCTGTCTCTGGGGGGCTTATCTATGGCTTTCCCCAAGTCCAAGATCCTCTCTGAGTCTCCATTCTTTATCTGTAAAATGGAGCTCACAACCAAGTTCAAGGTCACACAACAGCCAGTAAGGGAGTCAGGACTTGGCTCAGATGATGTCCTCTGAGCCCAGAGATCTTTCCTGCACACCACGGACCACACTCTCCAGATCATTGCAGTCTTTTGCCAAGTGAATAAATGATGAAGAGTAAATGGCAAAAACAATGAATAAAGTGAGAGTGAAGAAAAACTTTAAAGAAAAAGTACCCTCTAATGCCCCATGGTCATTGATTAAATGAGAATACAGAAATGGGACAATAAAGTCACTAGACTTAGTTTTACATTTTTAATGGGGAAGAACAGAAGGAAGATGCTTTCACAGAGTCCGTAAAACCTCCCTTTCGTGGAGAGGGCAAATCCAAATACATATAACCTCACTATGAAGTCCAGACTTACCATGGCTACCTCAGAGCCCAGAATAAGGGGAAAGCATGGACATGCAAGGACATGACCCTTATGAAAAAATAAAATTCATGGGGGTCATTAATAATTAGGAAGCTAAGGCATCTTGGGTCTAAGGAATCTAGGAGATACAAAGGTTAACCACACAACAGTTTAACCTGGCCCTCCAGTGGCCAGGGCTTATATACTTATAAATGCTTCCAATAAAGTATAGCTACTTTAGAAACCAAACAATTCTTTTTTTTCTTTTCTTTTTCTTTCTTTTTTTTTTTTTTTTTTACCATTTTTTTCTTTTATTAAGTCATATATGCATAGATATTGAATACATTTACAACTTTGTGGAATTCAATGTGTTGATGTTTTGTACAAATTGGAGTGCTTACATCCAACTAATCAACATAGCTTTCACCTCATTTAGTTAATCACTGTGTTAAGACATTTGTGTTCTACACTTGATAGATTTGATCCATACCCTTGCAATATGCTCCATACGTGTGGTCCCACCATTTACCCTCCCTCTATCAAACCACCCCCCCTCCCCTTCTATCCCCTTCCTCTTCCCTCCTTCCTCCTGGGCGATAGTTGTGATTCATCTTTCATATGAAAGTGTGAGTGATCCTCTACTAGGTGTATATCCAAAAGACCAAAAATCACTTTGCAACAAAGATATTTGTACCAGATTGTTCATTGCAGCTCAATTCATAATTGCCAAGTCATGGAAGCAGCCCAAGTGCCCATCAACCCATGAATGGATTAATAAATTGTGGTATATGTATACCATGGAATACTATGCAGCATTATAAAAAGATGGAGACTTTACCTCTTTTATGTTTACATGGATGGAGCTGGAAAATATTCTTCTTAGTAAACTATCTCAGGAATAAAAAAAAAAAAAAACATTCAATATACTCAGTACTACTATGAAACCAATTTATAATCACTCACACTTTTTTTTTTTTTTTTTGAGACAGAGTCTTACTATGTCACCCTCAGTAGAGTGCCATGATGTCACAGCTCACAGCAACCTCCAACTCTTAGGCTTAAGCAATTCTCTTGCCTCAGCCTCCCAAGTAGCTGGGACTACAGGCATCTGCCACAACACCCAGCTATTTGGGGGTTGTATTTGTCATTGTTTGGCAGGCCGGGGCTGGATTTGAACCCACCAGCTCTGGTGTATATGGCCGGCACCCTAACCACTGAGCTACAGGCACCAAGCCAAAACCAAACAATTCTTAATATAGTTTTAGTTCAATTAAATATAATACAATAATGGTAGGGGAAATAGCCAAACAAACATAGGAGTAGAAAAATCAAAACTCTGAACATATTTGAATTCTTGAAACATATTTGATCATTGAAATAGACGCAATATTAATACAACTGAAAAAATTTATATCTAGACTGTGGATTAGATAATTGTATTGATAGTATCATGCTAACGCCAAATTTCCTAATTTTAGCCAGGTGCACTAGTGCGCACCAATAATCCCAGCACTCTGGGAGGCCAAAGTAGGAGGATCACTTGAGCTTAGGAGTTCAAAACAGGCCTGAGCAAGAGCAAAATCCCGTCTCTACTAAAAATAGAAAAAGTTAATAGATAGGATGGTGGGTGTTCGACATTACCGTGAACTATGATGACATCATTGCCTTCTCACTGCACTTTAGCCTGGGTGACAGAGCAAGACTCTGTCTCAAAAACACACACAAAACAATTGTCCTAATTTTGATCATAATAGTGTGGTTTCCAAAGGGAATGTGCTTAATCTTAGAAAATACACACTCAAGTATTTAATAATAATTGTATGTAGGATCTCCCATTTACTGAGAGAGAAGGAAAAAGTAAATAAGCCAAAACGTGAACCTATGGAGGGAGACAGGTAAGCAAATTAGATCATTATTTGCACTATACTTGAAATGTTTCTATAAGTATGAAATTATATTGTATTTTAAAAGTGCCCCAAATCCTCACAACTGATACAACGAATAAATCATAGCTGTTAAAGGAACATTGCCTACCCCCAAAGAGACTTGGTCTGGCCGGCGCTGGGCCTGAATCATGGTTTTCCTATCTTCTGCAGCCAAAACAAGGAAAAATCTCAGGCTGGTTGCATGCCAAGCATGAAAGGTAACGTATCTTAAAATGTGAGTTCAATCACTATGTTTAAATGAACCAACTCAAACCAGTTTCCCCAAGAGTTTATCCAAACACAGCTGGTAAAAAGAGTCACCTAATCAAAGTGGGACTGTTCAAATCACAGTAACGGTTAACCCCTACTTGCCCATAAGCCCCAAAGTCTACTGCAAACATGCACCAAAGGTGATTTCTTTAAAATTGTACAGCAATATCGGTATGTGTATATATCTGTGTACTTTATGAGGAAGGAAAGAGAGAGAGAAAGCACATCTACTACTGACTGTACAACAATGCTTATTTGGATGACAGTCAAGAAATGATATGAACAACCAGGTAAGCCCTGTGGTCCCCTATATAAACTCACAGGACTGAGCAGGGAAAATGACTGCAAGAAGAACGCAGTCCATCAGGCTGCAAACCCTTTACCCAAGCCACACTATGGTGCCCAGCTGGAGGATGTAATCACATAACAATTGTACTTCACTTTCTTTTTTTTTTTAGAGACAGAGTCTCACTTTATCACCCTTGGTAGAATGCTATGACATCACAGCTCACAGCAACCTCCAACTCCTGGGTTTAGGTGATTCTCTTGCCTTAGCTTCCCAAGTAGCTGGGACTACAGGCGCCCACCACAATGCCCGGCTTTTTTTTTTTTTTTTTTTTTTTTTTGCAGTTTGGCTGGGGCTGGGTTTGAACCCACCACCATCAGTATATGGGGCCAGCGCCCTGCCCACTGAGCCACAGGCACCGCCCTGTACTTTACTTTCATTCTCAAAATACATTTTACCCAAGATTCATTTTGCAGTTTATAAAAATATAAAAGATACTAATTGGGGAAAAGTTAGACTTTGAAACATCTATACTGAAATAAAAATTTAATGTTTCTCCTCCCCACGCCAACAAAGAAATAAATAAAAACAGGAAAGGGTTCTTCCTTAATGGATCTCAGTGATAAATACAGATACTGTCATTATTCTACTGGGATTTATGAAAATGATTTTGATTCTTGCATTAGAGAGGGATCTAGTACTGACATATTATAAATTCTAATTAAATAACAAGGAAAAAAGTTTTAAAATGAACAATGTGATCAAATATAGACATTCTATTTAGACACAGTAAAATCAGCATAACAAGTAAGCTAAAAAAAAAAAAAAGGAAACGGGAAAATAATTATTAAACAGATGGGTGGCAAAAAGAAAAGTTTGCTTTTTTTTTAAGGACAAACCCTTAATCTGGAGCCAAGAAGAGATAAAGATAAACAAGAAGTTGCCCTCCACAGCCAAAGAGCATAATACCCAGGAAATCAAATGAAATCATTCTAAAAGACTGAGTGCAGTTAACATGAACTCGGCATCCTGATGCCAAACAAAACATTAAAGCAAGTTCCCTATTTTTAGGGCTATGTATCTTGGTGGTTGTATAATGAATCAGGATGTGTCTTGGCAAACTCCCTGGCAGCCGGGAGGATATTTGTTTTTCTACCCAAAATAGTTGGAGTCTCCTAAAATGTGGAATGGACACAAAGTGACCAGAGCACTTGAGGAATCTGGCTCAACCACTGAATCAGAAGAGATCAGTCAGGAGCCCACTGCTAAGGGCCTGACCCCTTCCCTGGTTATGTAAGAGCCTGCAAGAACACAGGTATGACAATTAAAAGATCAGGCAGTATTTTGTCTGTGGCGCCTGTGGTGTGTGAGATACCTTATACAGAGCTCCTGAGAAAAACTGGGGGGATCCCAGCCTTGCCAGGCTATTGGAATGGAGCTCTCAGGTGGGGATAGAAGGTCAAGGCATCCCACAGCCGAGGTCCCCTACCTGGGAGCTGGTAAACTCCTCCCCCCACCACTGGAAAGATGAGCATTTCTTCTCCACCAAACACTTTTCCCTTCTCTCTCGGAACCTCAGCATGGCCCAAACTATTTTACTTCTGCATCTGGGATCTCACAGCTCAATCTCCAGTGGTATGATCCTGCCTAAGGCATCGTTCATTATTCTGTGCTCCAGTTCCCTCACCTATAATATGAGAGGGCTGGACCCAGTGATCTCTGAGGTCCTTTCCAGTACTACAGCTGGAATTACAATGAGCAATTCTGGATTCCAAACCCACAGAAATTAACTTTTGGCCCTCTATGTCTTGGCTGTGAGCACAAGTGATTGACATGTTTTCATCTGGCCAGATCTCACCATGATCTCTAGCTGGCCAACGATGGACCAATAGGCTCCCCAATAGCTTTTAGGAAAGTCTGTAGCTCTGTTTCCATAATCTCATGCTTATGGGAATTTATTTTTATAGCATAATCAGTCATATATAAACCGGAGCTCATTATAACACCATTGACAGAGAGAGGAGCCCCATGCCAGGAGGGGCCTCCTCAGAGCTCATTCAATGCAGATGTGTTGTGAGGAGGCTAACTTTCATAGATACTTTACCTACTTAAAGAAGAATACAAAAATAGCTAACATTTGTTGGCGATTTACCATATGCCAGAATCTGTTCCAAGGTCTTTGCACAATGATCTCACTAACGTCTCCCCTCAACCCTAAAAAATGGGTTATTATCCCCCCATGGACTATGGCAGAAGAGGAAACTGAGGCATGGAGAGGGTAAATAACTTACCCAAGGATACTCAGAACTAGGATCTCAACCCAGGCAGTCTGGTTTCAGAGCTAGCATGCTTCCTAACAACGTGCCACTTTAAATACAAGTACAGCATATGAGCAGTGCTAATTCCTTGAACTTCCAGCTTACTTTTATGTAATGTTAAAAACTTTTTATTTGGAAACAATTAAAAACATATAGAGATGTTGCAGGAACAGCGCATTTGAACCTCCTGAAAGTCAACTGCTGGTGTTTGACCATCAAAATCTGGGAGTCGACATGGAAACACTACTACCATCTCATCCTCAGAGTCCATTTAGGTTCATCCACTTGTCCCAATAATGTCTTTTCTAGCAAAAGGATCCAGTTCTGAATCATTGGTTGCAGTTAACTGTTACCACTATTTAACTTTCTTCACTCTGCAACATCTCCTTCATCTCCCCTTGACTTTCAAGACCTTGGCATTTTTTAATGTGATAACCTAGTTATTTTTTATTTTTTTAAGTTTATTTCAGTATATTATGGGGGTACATACACATTTTTTGGTTTTATAGTTTGCTTTGGTAAATTTTAAGTCAAAGTTATAGGTGTGTCCCTCACCTAGAAAGTATGTAATGAACCTGTTCACAATACCCATTGGGTAGAAATTTACCCTTCCTCTTCTTCCCTTCCCCCCCACCCAAATTTCATTGAGTTTTGCTTCCCTATGAGCACATAGATGCTGATCAACTAGTTTTAATTTAGTATGGAGTACGTGTGATTTTTTTTTTCCCATTCTTGCAATACTTCACTTAGGAGAATGATCTTCAATTCCATCCAGTTTGTTACTAGGTCACCATCTTTTTGTTATGGCTAAGTAGTACTCCATGGGGTACATACACCACATTTCATTAATCCTTTCATGCACTGATGGGCACTTGGGTTGTTTCCACATGTTTGCACATTCAAGTGCAAGTGTCTTTTTAATGAAATGTCCTTTTTTCCTTTAGGTAAATCCCTAATAGAGGGATCACAATAGGTCTACTCAAGTTCTTTGAGGAACCAGCATACTACTTTCCATAGAGATGGAACTACTTTGCAGTCCCACCAACAGAGCCTGAGTATTCCTTTCTCTCCGCGTCCAGGCCAGCATCTGTTGTTTTGGGACCTTGTGATGTAAGCCATTCCCACTGGGGTTATGTGACATATCAATGTGGTTTTGATTTGCATTTTCCTGATGATTAGAGACACTGAGCATTTTTTCATGTGTTTATTGGCTAGTTATTTTTGTTAATGGCCTTCAACTTCAGTTCTTCTGATATATCCCCTTTATTAGGTTCAGGTTGTGTATCTTTGGCAGGAATATCCAAAAATAATGTTATGTTCTTCTTCCTGTGCTTATTGGGTGGTGGGTAATTTTGATTTGTCCCATTTCTAGTTATGTTAACTGGATAAACCTGGCAGACATACCAGACTAAATCACTCCTTTTTCTTTTGTAATTTATATATATTTCATAAGAAGATACTTGAGACTGAATAAATATCTCATCCCTCAAAAACTTTAAAGTTGTTCGTTAATTAATTAATTTATTTATATTAATGTGGACTCAGATTCCTGCTTTATTCATGGGGTTAAAATCTGTTACCACTTTTCCAATGCTGCAATTATCCCAGATTGGCCAGTGGGAGGCTCCTGCAGCCAGTTTCTATGTCCTTTTGACATGTCCTCATCATCCTTTCAGTCTTAATTTTAGGCACAACATGATGTTGTAGGCTCATCCTGTATTTTGCCTCCCCTGGTTCTGAAATCAGTCATTTCTCCAAGAAGCCCTGGTTTCTTTCAGTGGAAAATGGTATTTAGGAACCAATATCTGGGTACTCAATGTGCTCATTGCAACTGCTCTCTGCTGCAAATCTCCCCTCCCCACTGTAGATAACTTCGTCACTTCTCTCAAGCTTCAATATCTTAAGATTCTACAGACACCCTCCTCACCTTGCTTAGGCTGCAATGTCCTGCCAGAGCCACCAAAGCATCCCTCCCTATTCCCACAGTTCCTGCCCCCTTTGCACATTTAGCTAATACCTACCTTGCACAGCCCAATCTAATGATCTTTTGGACTAAATTACACAAGAAGAACAAAAGAAAAGGACTTAACCTTTCAATGACTTCATTTGCTAACTCTTTCATGTTCACAGGAAAAAACACTAAAGAGCTCCCACATTGTTTATTTCCATATTTTGTAATTTTCACTGAGATGCACCAGTGCCCACCATACCATTCTGGTGCATTATTAACCTGGCCAGTGTCCAAAAGATAATGGCAACCAGTCAGCAAAACTCACTGAAGTAATTAAGAAAGTGAGGTGAAGGCTATGTTAACCAGTTTGTTGTAACTATTTCAAATTGTATATAAAACCAATACATTGTACCCTATAAGTGCATTAATGTACACAGCTATGATTTAACAAAAAAAATATTCACTGAAGTAGCTGCTAGAAGACTTTTAAACATCAGAATCTACATGAGGGAAAAATCAGTTCCTTCAGTGTGTTAAGAGCAAAATAAAGTGAAGCACAGTGTCCCTAACCTATTTTTCAGGGGAAAAAAAAAATTTAGACCAAACACTTCAAGTCCAAAAATTTTTATTTAACAAACTAATACAATGGTTTTATATGCAGTAATAGTGTGAGTAGAGCGGGGAAAACTGGTATGCAAAAAAAATGGAAAACAGCACAGCCTGGGATCTGGAGTTGTTCAGACCAGAGCCAATGCACCTGTGCCACGTAACAGCTGAATGACTTGGGGCAAGTCCCAGAACCTCTGTGCACCTGGACTTCTCACTCATAAAACAAGGAAGTGTAGAAAAGGAACAACAATAAACACAAATGGTATCATTTCACTTCTCTGCTTTTAAAATCCCCCAAAGGCTTTTCCACTCTCCAAATTCTTTCCCTAGGCCTTGAGGACCTTCATGGTTCTTACTTTATTTCATGTTTACCCTCCTCATCAATACAGTCTGGTCACCCTGACTCAGTTCCTACCATTTGAATATACCAAGCTCCTTTCCTCATTGGGCCTTTGCATTTGCTGTTTCTTCTGCCTGAAACACTCTTCTTGTAACTCAAGTCTTATCCCAATGTCACCTTCTCAATTTAAAGCCATCTTCTTTTACCTCGGCCACCCTCCATCATCATACCAGCCCATTTCATTGTCACCCTAGCACTCATTGCCATCTAAATGACAGTACTTGTTGGCTTATATAATCATTGTTATTGTTCCCATTAGAAGATAAAAATATAAGTGCAATAACTCTGCTTGTATCCCTGGCATCTTGGACAATGTCTGGCACATGGTAGGTGTGTATTAAAATCATATGGCAAAATGAATGAATAAATGCTCATTATTTATTTTATTTGGCAGTTATTTTATATGGCTTTATGAGAATTAAATGAAATAAAGTAAAATATAGAAGCTGGTACGTGGTAAATCAACAATTTTAGTTTAATAAACAATATCAAAGAACCTAAGTTTGAGTCTTGGCTCTGTCTCTAGCTAGTATGGTGATTTTAGGCAAGCCATAAAATTATCTGAGTCTAATCTAGTTTTCTCATCTATAAATCCCACCAGGTGAGTTAGGATATTTCTCAGATCTCTTATAGGAATAATGTTCAATACTTTTGCCTATCTCATAGTACAATGATAAATTAATGCTTCATTGGTAAAAACTGAACTATTGTTGCCTTAGCAGAATTTCAAAAGGCTGATTATGGTATTACTTCAGAATTCCAGTGCTTATTTGCTAAGTATACTTTCAGCTCAAGTTTACAAAAGAGTTTCTAGTCAACTCTGCAGACTTCTGGCATTTCCACTATACCTCAACTCTCACCATTACCCCAATTTCCAAAGACAAAACAGAGGCCGGTGTTAGCTTAATAGTCATTTTGGCTTGGGCAATAGTGAAATATTTGTCAAAACAATCACAGGAAATCTCAGAAAGAGCAGTAAAATTTGGCTTTTCATTCGATATACTTAGTAAAAGTTCAAGACCCTGGATGGAAATGTACAGACCTGGAGACATCAGTTGATCTCCAAAGACAGAGTTCCTAAAAACGCTATTAAAGCAAAGCACCAAACTATGGATCATATATTTTGATATTTAAAAAAAAAAATGCAGAAGTTTATACCTAATAATTCAAAACCCCATAATAATCTCCTCAATGACACTGAATTCAATGACTTAGCAATCATCTACCTTTAAAAAAAATGATTCCTGGGCAATAAAGTTGAAAACAAAATCATGTGTCTTAATAGACAAAGCAGTGTCATGGCACAGTCTGATAAACTCAAGTTGGGAGTGTTTTCATGTGTACCTTGCTAGTACATATATGTACCTTAACATAACATATGAGCTACCTACAGCAGAAACAAATATGAAAGAAACAGGATGAACATCTCATCCATTCAGTTTGCTCTCATTCCTTGATTTGCTTGAGCCAGTTGGGCCAATCTGGCTTGTGGTCAGTGTAGAAATTAGCTTCAATCAAATTACTTTTGGTGTTCCCAACAGTCTGCTTCCTTTACCCCTTTCTTCTGTAGCAGGTTACAAAATGAGGGGCTGAAAAGGTTTAGACTCAGAGCCTTGCTAGTCGAAGTCCCTAGACTAGTTAGCAATGGCATCACCTGGGAGCTTGCTAGATATGCAAAATCTCAGCAACTTCTCCAGATTTACTGTCAGAATCTGCATTTGTAAGATCCCCAGGGAATTGACATACTAAATACACTGAAGTTTGAGAAACACTAAATTAGAATAATGTATTATTCTAATTATTAGAATTATTAATTAGATAATAATAATTAATTATTATTAGAATAATGAGGTATTCCAAATTGAATAAACTTATTCCTATTAATTTAGAATAAAGGGAAACAGATTCTTAGGCTTGTCATAGAACAATAACTTATTATTGGCCCTACAAGGTTTCTTTGAGCTATCGTTTTGGTCTTAGAATTTACTTTTCCTTTTTATTTAATAGAATTTCTCACAATCCTGGGGCAGGTTATAAAAAAAAAAAAATATATTAAGAAATATCAGTAGTGTACTAGTAAATTGGTCTTATGGAGGGGAAAGCTCTGAGTCCCACCTTTTGTCAATTTCAATGGCATAAATATTCCCACACAGTGTTTTCAGGCTACCAAGGGTTTAATAATGGGCATGCAAGACTCCTGAACATTTGACATTTAGCGCTTGTAAGCTTTTATGAACTACCCCATCACACCCTTGAAAGACCCTCAAAAAGGAAACCTGTTTTCAAATATGGCCACTCCTCACTCAAGCCTATTCATGACACTTTCTAAACATACTTTCATTATGCCTCACCTCTGCTCCAGAACCTAAGAAACTTCCCTATTATTCATTACTGAGCACAAATATCTAACCTCCTTTTCCTGTTTTTTAAGACTCTCTCTCATCTCATGACACTCCACTTGTCCCATTTCATTTTCTTGATCTCCTTAACATGCACATTTCCTGCCTCTGTTTCCTGCAACCTATCAATTCTTGAGGTCATGATGAAGGAAGCAGGTTACTCCAGCTGTTGCTCGCATCACTTCCAACACTGAGAAGTAGTGCTTTCATCCATTGCTGTAGGATGGAACCAGCACTGAAAATGGCAGAAGGATAGAAAGAATCTTGGTGTTGCTAATACATTTGAGTTGCTGGATCAATCTTCTCTTCCCCTTCTTAGGATCTTTCTATTACATAAATCAGTAACTATTCAGGCCTTATACCTGCAACTGAAAATAAAACTAAGAATGGGCCTAGAAGGAAAGATGGAACAATAAGCAACATCACTATGAACTCAGATGAGGCCATCTCAAACACAGCCTATCAGCAAACCCAGAAAAAGAGAAAGACCTGGAAACATATCACTAAGAAGTAGATTGTGATAATAGTGGTGCAGAAGTTCATAATCTCATTGAATTGTAGGTATGGAAAGGATATTAATGGTTTTATAATTCCACTTCCCCCAAAGGACTCTACCATAGATAACTACCAGCCTCTCAGAGTGAATAAGAATTCATGCCCTTCAAGGGAATACATTGTATTATTTTTAAATTCTTTAAAATTAGTTAAAATATGCCTTCCTGTAATTTCTAGTCACGAGTCTTAATTCTCTTCTCTTAAGCCACACATAAGATCTTGAGACACAGGTATTATAAATACTGATCATGACTCTCTTCTAACTGCCTGTTCTCAAGTTTCCAAACCTCTTACCACCTCTCATCTAGTCTCATCTAGGAATAGAAGGACAGAGCCCAATGCTGTGCCTCTGGACATACCCTCCTCTTTGACATCAGCTGGTATTCATCTACTTTCTTTGCATAAAAGGTTACATCTGTTACCAATCTAAATTTGTATTTTAGCTTGACAACAAGAATATAGTATTAGTTAAAGTAACACCAGTTTCTGTAACCAACAATCCTCCAAATTTCACTTGCTTAACCCAGTAAAAGTTAATTTTGCCCTTACACAGATTTAAAAGCAAGGTTCTAATTAGTGATGATTCGGGGTCCCAGGATCCTTCCCTCTGAGGCTCCAGCAACTTCACTGCCTGGTTTCCAGAGCAGAGTAGAGGATCTGGTACAAGGTGTGGTTATGGCCCAAGTCTGGAAGTAGTATACATCATTTGTGCTCATACGGGCATTTTATTGGCCATCATCCAGTGACGTGCCATACCTAACTGGCTGAGAAATGTGTTTAGCTGTATAGTCAGGAGGAAGGGGATGTAAGTTTGGTGAACAGTGAGCCAATCCCTTCCACAAATGCTACATTAAAATGTTTAAACATTTGTCTAAACATCTAAACATGTACAGAAATCTAAATTACCCATAGAGATAGTCAAGGATTTGCCAAATTTTGAAACAGAAGAGTGGTGTCCCACAGGAAAATAGGTCTAGCAACACTTTCCTTATATTTCATAAAAATAGAAACTTTTTTGGCACAGAATGGGGAACATCTGAGAAAGAGTGACTCCAGAAGTTTTCCCAAGAAGTGTATTAGGAACATCCACTCCCCCTCAAGCATAGTAACAGAGCAATCAGAGGTTGAAAGTAAAAATGCTTTTATCTTTAAAAAAGATTTTTTGATGCCTGAATTATTTTGTAGAGAATAGCAATACTGTGCCATGCTATTTTCACATTATTCATATTTATTTATTATTTTTAAAATGAAATAGATCAAAAAAGATAAATTGATAGACTTGACTAGGTAAAAATAAAAACTTTTTATGTCAGTGAACAGCATAAAACTTAGGAAAATTTTTGGAATGGTTAAGACAAAGAGCTAACATCCCTAAAATATAAAGAACACTTGGAAATAATAAAAAATATTCTGATAAAAAAACAAAGTTATTAGAAAATCCAGAAAATACAAAGTATCAATAAAATAAGATAGTTGGATTCAATAATAATCAAAGAAAAAAAGAGAGAAAAGTTACCTGTTTTTTACTCATCAAGTTGACAAACCTTTTTTTAAAGGTTAGTATCCAAGATGACAGGAATGTAGCAAACCTCTCATTCTTACGTAGAACCGTTTGACATGGGTCTGAAGAGACCTCAACCTACTTTCTGATCCAAAAATTTCGTATCCAAGAATCACCCTTCATGAAATAATCCGAGAAGATCACAGAGACTCATGAATCAGGGTGTTCACCACAGCATCATTTTTAATGATGAAAATGAAAATAGCCCGTGTGTCAAAAAATGGTTAGATAAATCATAGCACGTTTACACAGGATAATACACTGCACCCACTAAAAGTCACACTTTTGAAAAATACTTAATGACATGAAATACTGTTATATGGGAAACAGTATATACGAAATACTATGTACTATATGATCCTAATTTTATAGGATATAAAATGTGTGTGTGTGCAACCGTATATACCAGGGGTGGCGAACACGCGGCTCTCGAGCCGCATGCGGCTCCCGGCCAAAATGAATGTGGCTCTTTGCCTCTTATCATTATTTTGTATACTGTGGCTCTTTGCCAAGTTTGGATCTTGTTATGCTGCTTCTGAGGAGGGACCTCTGAGGAGAGATCTCT
>CAUYPK010068829.1:0-28914 GCA_963574355.1 Loris lydekkerianus
CTACACTGCTGGTGGGAATGCCCACTAATACGTTCCTTCTGGAAGGATGTTTGGAGAATACTTAGAGACCTAAAAATAGACCTGCCATTCGATCCTATAATTCCTTTACTAGGTTTATACCCAGAAGACCAAAATTCACAATATAACAAAGACACCTGTACCAGAATGTTTATTGCAGCCCAATTCATAATCGCTAAGTCATGGAAGAAGCCCAAGTACCCATCAACCCACGAATGAACTAGCAAATTGTAGTACATGTATACCATGGAATATTATGCAGCCTTAAAGAAAGATGGAGACTTTACCTCTTTCATGTTTACATAGATGGAGCTGGAACATATTCTTAGCAAAGTATCTCAGGAACGGAAGGAAAAGTATCCAATGTACTCGGCCCTACTATGAAGCTAATTTATAGCTTTCACATGAAGGCTATAATCCAACTATAGCACAAGACTATGAGGAAAGGGCCAAGGAAGGGGAAGGGAAGGGGGAGGTCAGGGTGGAGGGAGGGTAATGGGTGAGGCCACACCTACGGTGCATCTTAGAATGGGTGCAGGAGAAACTCACTAAAGGCAGAATACAAATGTCTACATACAGTAACTAAGAAAATGCCATGAAGGCTACGTTGAACAGTTTGATGAGAATATTTCAGATTATATATGAAACCAGTACATTGTACCCCTTGATTGCATGAATGTACACAGCTATGATTTAACAATAAAAAAAAAATGAAAAAAAAAAAGAAAGAAAGAAAGGAAAACAAAAAACACGATGTCTGATCTGGGGACAGGCTAAGGACAAATTAGGGTTCACCAAGTAGGCTGAGGGTGAAGGAAGATGTTCCAAGCAATAGAGAGAAACATGCAGGGGCGTGGCGTGTTCTTGTCCCTACAACAATCAAGTTCAAGCTAACAAGAGAGAAGTGCCCACAGACGTTAGGTGGGAGCCGGATTGCTAGTGGGCAGGGTCAGCTGCTAAAGGTTGGGACAGGGGAGCCTAGTCAGCCGGGGCCAAGCAGGGTGACAAAGGGTGGAAAGAAAGGAATGTTCTTTCTCAAATCTGGCCAACAAGACCTTGTCCTTTGGGCCACCATGACTCTAGGCCCAAGTGTGAAACACGTTCACTCGGAGAGAAGTTTTCTCCCAGTTCTGGCTTCCGCACTGGGTTTCAACCTTCCACACCCCTCTCTCTCCCTCCCTCTCTTCAGGCCTCGGTAATGCAAAATCTATGTTTTGCTCCCTCTGAATGAGAGAATTAAATCATCTGAATTACATAAATTAAATACATTTCATCTCTGAGGCAGAAAGCTTGGCACATTTCAGAGAGATTTCCAGCAAATTCTCCAGAAACAAATAGAGGGTCTGAGATCCACCCAAATGAGCAACAGCTAAAAGGGTCAGCCGGTTACCAGAACCCATTTTCTCTGCATAAATTTGCAGCAATCAAGGGATATGAGCTACAAAAATATATAAAGAGTGTTCACTGGAGCATTGAGCATTGCCAGAAGCTCACACCAGAGGGGTGAGTCCCAGCACCTCCACTGCGCTACACACTACACGTGTGTGCCCACATGGGCCCCTGAGAAGTGCCAAAGCCAAGCTCCAAAGGGAAAGGAAAGTTTCTGGGCCCTGTTTGAAGAGTCTCACATATACACACTCTCACACAATCATACCTACTTGCACATACACAGATCATACACACATACACAAAGTCACAACCATACACAGGTACACATACACACCCACTCACACGTACATACATATCTCCACACATACACTCATGTGTACATGCTCACTAATACACCTCACATTCACAAATACAATCACAACCACTTATACATACACACATTCACTCCCGCATACACAAATACCTCACAGTCACTCACATACACTTCCCACTCACACACTCACACAATCACAATTCTCCCACACATGTCTCACGCACATTTATAAATATACACTTACACAAACATCGCACCCATACTACACCATACACGCTCACACATACATCACACATTTTCTATGTTTTGAGGAAGCAAAACTAGCAAGGTGTAAGGTGTGTATGGATTAGAGAACCTTCTATCTCACCTGCAAGGCTTGTCAGTAATGTCCTTTGCTGCCCAGCAAAGCAATAGCACTTGGGTGACATCATCTCTGCATTCCTGTTCCAAAAACTAAAAGTGAACACCAAAAGTTCACTGTTTTTACTAAGATGCCTTCAGGGGAATTTTTTGTTTACACTGTACTGGAACAGAACACCTGCCCAGAAATGTGCCCAGCGTAGATATGATGACTGCACAGACATCATTTGCAAGTCAGAAACAGAGCATTTCCTCAAGCCCAGAAGCCCACACATGCTCCTTCCAGGTACAGCTACTCTCCTGGCTTCTAGTGTAGATCAGCTTTGCATATCATATACATGGAACCAGAAGTTCACCTTGATGCGGGTGATGACATTCACATCAAGAAATTCATCACGACTCGATGCCTGTGGCTCAAGCAGCCAAGGCACCAGCCACATACACCTGAGCTGGCGGGTTTGAATCCAGCCCGGCCCAGCAAACAACAATGACAGCTGCAACCAAAAAATAGCCAGGCATTGTGGCAGGTGCCTGTAATCCCAGCTACTTGGGAGGCGGAGGCAGGAGAATTGCTCGAGCCCAGGAGTTGGAGGTTGCTGTGAGCTGTGATGCCACAGCACTCTACCCAGGGTGACAGCTTGAGGCTCTGTCCCCCCCAAAAAAGAAGAAAGAAATTCATCACACTGATGATGCAAAACTCAAGAGAAGGAAACAGGAGGGCAGAGGAGCATGTGCCTTTCTGTATAGATGAGGATGAGGAAAGGTTTTGAAGACATTCGATTCACTCTAGTGGTTGTCTGATCCATCAGGGGAAACAAGTCACCCAGAGTGAAGCCAGACTTCTTGCTGCAAGACATGGGCCTTGGAAAAGAGGACATCATGGGGGGTGGCACCTATGGCTCAAAGGAGTAGGGCGCAGGCCTCATATGCTGGAGGTCATGGGTTCAAACCCAGCCCCGGCCAGAAACTGCAAAAAAAAAAAAAAAAAGAAAGAAAAAAAGAAAAAAGGACATCATTTGCAACCACATTCTTCTGTCCTTGAGCATTTGTTCAAAGTGCATTGAAACTTAGGAGATGTGAGCCAGAGTCCCAGCTCTGCCACTGGCTTCTGGGGGAAGCTGTTCCTGCGCCTCCTCATCTGTATAGTGGGGATGACAATGAGAATAGCTGAGCTCTCTTGAGTACTGCTCCAGCTTATTCATCCTCTAGGCTAGAAGACAGCAAACTGTGACCCCCACCAAGCTAAGAATCATTCTTACATGTTTAAAAGGTATGGGGGAGGGGGGGAAAAAAGCATAATACTTGGTGACACATGAAAAGTATGTGATATTCAAAAGTCAATATCCATAAATAAAATTTTGTTGGAACACAGCCATGCTCATTCATTTATGCCTATGGCTCCTTCTGGGGTAGCTGTGACAGAGCCCTCATGGCCCACAAAAGCTAAAATATTTACTATCTGGCTCTTTACAGAAAAAGGTGGCCGACCCCTGCTTTACATCGTGCTCTGAATGCCCCCTTACCTTGACACTCATGTTGTCATCTCCATGGCTGAGATGCAGAAGTTTAGTAACCTGCCAGGGGGAACCAACTGAGGGTGATAGCAAGCAGGCTGGCTCCCATCCTGGCCCCCCGGGGAACTGCCCACCCTATATCAGGCTCTCTGTGCCAGTGGGCATGGCATCACTTTGCAAACTACAAAGAAACTTACACGTGTGAAATCTATTCATGCCTCCCTTACCTCCTGGCAGGCATCAGTGACTGAGCCTACATTCACACCTCAGACCAAAATGCCCCAACACACCACACACATGCCACATCCAGTCCAGAGACCTTCTGATGTGATTGGATAGTTTCTATGAATTTATACCTTGGAAGCAGAGGCTTGCATTAACTGTGATACTCTCCCTTCATGGCCTATTGTCATAACCAATCTGTGGGTCTTGGTTTCATTCATTCAGACCTGCATTCATTCCCTTCTATCTCCATACCCTGTTTCCATAGGTTAGTGTCTATCTTTTTGTTTGCAGACTGGGTAGTTATTTCTTAGGCTTGTGGGTCTTATTTACATAAATAACATTGTATTATATGTCTCTTTTTTTCCCCCCTCTGCATCATTTTTTGTTCTTTCCTTTTGAGGTGTAATACACATATATGCATAATGTGGCTGGACTTTAAGTATAAATCTCAATTTTTTATCTGTATGTACACCTGTTTAATCATCACCCAAATCAAAATAGAGAACATTTCGAGCACTTCGGAAACTTTTTCTTATGCCCCTTCCCGGTCAATAAACTGCCCTCCTACCCCTGCCAGAGGTCACTTCTATTCCAGCTACTGTTACCACCCATTTGTTTGTTCCTGAACTTCATCTACAAGGAGTTTGTTCCTGAACTTCATCTACAAGGAATTACACAGTGAGTCCCTTTTTGCTAAGCTTGTCTGGGAGATTCCTCTCTGTCATTGTGGGTGGCCATAGTTTGCTTTCTGCTGCTGTGTAGCACTAAGGTTTTAAGATCTATTCATGTGGTTGGCTTGGCGGCTATAGCTTAGTGGCTAGGGTGCCAGCCACATACACCGGCGCTGGTGGGTGCAAACCCAGCCCGGACCTGCTAAACAACGACAACTGCAAAAAGTAGCTGGGCGTTGTGGCGAGCACCTGTAGTCCCAGCTACTTGGGAGGCAAGAGAATTGCTTGAGCCCAAGAGTTTGAGGTTGCTGTGAGCTGTGATGCCATAGCACTCTACCAGGGGCAACAAAGTGAAACTCTGTCTCAACAACAACAACAAAAAATCTATCCATGTGGCTCGGTGCACATCCAGTCTGTTGCTTTTTGCTGCTCCTTGGTGTATTATCCACCCATTTGACCTTTCTACTCTACCAGCCAGGGACACCCAGAGTACCTCAGATGAGACTGTTGTGATCCTATCATCTTTGTCCATGTCCCTTTATGGAGCTAAGTCACTGAATGAATACCTAGGAACTGAGTTATTGGGCACAGGAAATTGACTATACCCTAGCAATTGACAAGCTGCCGAAGTTAACAAACTCTTTTCCCTTTCTGTGAAGTGGAAGAAACAGGGAGAAGGGAGGAAGAATTGCTCTGGTGATCCTTTTCTGACCCCCACCTCCACCCAGCCAACCCTCCCCACATCAGGAAAACCTTTCCATTCCTCCACCAGTCCTCCTGCAGGACCCAGCTAAGCACACTTAGCTTCCTGAATGTCACTGCCTCAGCGGCAGCCCATACCACCCTGCTGCATTATAACAGGATGATAATCAATGAACTGCTAACTCTATTGCAATAAAGGAGTGAGCCCAACCTTATATAATTCTTTTTAATTGTTTTCTTACATTACAAGGGTTTTTTTTTTCTTTTGCTAAACTTATTCTGCCATAAGTTATGTCGTTTAATTTCTCAAAGTGCTAATAATTTAATTGCTTCCTTCCTGTAGACAAAGTGCCTGCACTATCCTCCCTCCCCAGCACGGAGATTATGAAACGGAGTTGGCAGGAATACCTAAGAGAAGAGTCTTTTTGGCGGCAGGATTTGATGGGAAGCAGCTTTCTCAGAAGTCAGTCTGTGGGACTGGGAACCTGGCTTGAGACTTCAAAGGGACAGGGGGCTGAGCCAAGCCTGCCCAGGGAGTTTATGGAGTTTATGATAATCACAGGTGGTGGGGAGAAAAGGGAGAGCTGAGATTAAAGAGGCTGTACGAGGTAGTGAGCCGGGAACACAGAGCTTCCCTGTCCTGAAAGGCTGTCGGGGAAGCTGGGATCCATCTCCAGCAGGAGGGATTTAAATTGTACTGGAGGACATTCCTGATAGGTAGGACTCTGAAGTGCTGACTGGAGCCAGGACACGGTGGGGAGGTGACATATGATAACAAGAACTAGCATATTTATTGAACCCTTACTGAGAGTCTATCTCCCCTAGATCAACTCATTTTATCTTCACACCCAGCTCTCTGAGGTAGGTGCTACTATTATTGCTGTTTTACAGATGAGGAAACTGAAGCAAAGAAAGGTTGACTTGCTCAAGCCCCCATAGCTTGTTGGTGGCAGAACAAGAATTTAAGTTCAGGGAGTCAGTCTCCATGGCCTAGCAGTAATACCTCCACCACCTGTCTGGGTTGAATGAGGGCAAGGGTGTGGGGGAAGTCTGGGCTTCAGGGGACAGGAACAGGGATGAGTTACTGTTGAGGGTTCCAAAGTAGTGACCCTGTCCCTCCTGTCCAGGGTCTGACCCAGTCAGAACTGCCCTAACCCACACCCCACCTATGATTCTATAGGACCCAATCTAAGCTCCTGAACATGGTCTGCAAATGCCCACATTCCCCAGCCCAAGGGTAGGAATTTTAAGGAATACCCCAAACTTATCACTCCCTGAGATTTCCTTTCTGGCTCCTGAACCTTTGCAAATACTGTCTCTCTATGCCTTTTTCCCTCTTCTACAGATGAAATTTCATTCATTCTATCAGGCCTGGCTCAAATGCCTTCTCCCCCACTTCTCCAAGTGGAACCCAGCTCTCAAATCTCTCAGAACATTCACAGCACACCCCTATCAGAGGGAGACCTGGTCTGTGGTGTTACTGGCATGAGCTCACTCAGCTGACTCCCCTTGCTACTTACTAGCTCTGTAACTATGGGAAAGTTACCTAACATCTCTGAGCTCTACCAAATGTGATGTGGACTAAATGAATAGCACATGGTGAGTGTTGAGAGAAAGATTCCCCGCTGGGGATTTTTAGTTTGTTCTGTTTTGTTTTGTTTTGTTTTGTGACAAGGTCTCATTTTGTCACCCAAGCCACCCAAGCCCTTGTGCTTTGGCACCCTCATAGTTCACTGCAGCTCCAAACTCCAGGCCTCAAGTGATCCTCCTGCCACCGCCTCCCAAAGTGCTGGGATTACGGGTGAGCATAAGCCACAGCACTTGACTCTGCTGCTGTTTTTGACTGTCATTGACATCATATTCCCGTCTGCTAACATAGTGCCTGGCATGTAGCAGTTGCTCAGTAAGGAATAAAGTGGATACAACAACTAACTAATTGCATTACACCTTTTCCTCCTCCTTCCTCCACCCCAGTCCAGCAATGCTCCTGTTTTGCCAACTTGAGACACAGGGTGTAACACCTATTTGCTGTTTCTATTAGTGGGGTATTTCATCTAGAAGGCAGAACCCCAAGCATTCTGCATAAATTAATACCCTATCCCCATTCCCACCTCATCCCAAGGTTTGGGCAGCAGAGGACATCCTGAATCAGCAGCCACCAGGCACAGACCCTTATTCCACATGTCCTGCCTCCAGACATAGAGAAGCCAGAGCTCTGACACCAGTGTGGTTCCTTTCCTTTTCACTTTCCTTTCCCTGCTCTAGTTGCCATCTCTGTTATCCCAACACAAGAGTCCTTGACTGAGACTCTGCCTCTTAGCCCTGCTCCTCTAGATGGGGTATCTGGGACAGACCTCAGATCTCCTGTTCTCAGTCCACTGAGTCTAGTGATACACTAGGCAGAGAATCAGAAGTGTTCAGGCTCTAACTGCCATTTCTGGCTGTGTGACCTTGGGCATGTTACTTAACCTTTCTGAGCTCCCACGCTGTAGTATAATAATTGAGGGCTGACGGCGCCTATAGCTCAGTGAGTAGGGCACCGGTACCATATACTGAGGGTGGCAGGTTCAAACCCAGCCCCAGCCAAACTGCAACAAAAAAAAATAGCCAGGCATTGTGGCAGGCGCCTATAGTCCCAGCTACTTGGGAGGCTGAGGCAAGAGAATCGCCAAAGTCCAGGAGTTTGAGGTTGCTGTGAGCGGTGATGCTACGGCACTCTACCGAGGGTGACAAAGTGAGACTCTGTCTCTAAAAAAATAATAATAATAAATAATAATAATTGAGGGCTGGCTGGGTGAGACTCAATGGTGCAAAGCTGCACAGAAACTATTCCTATGGCTCCCTTTCCTGTGCCAGCTGCCTGCCCTCGGAGAGGGAATAGGGCAGGTCAGAGCTGAACACTTCGGGGTCTCCAGCATTTGAGATCCTCGGGGGATCAGGGAATAGCGGTGGACACCATCACCCTGGGCATGGAAAGATGGGTGACTTGAAGGGCATGGGCAGATGCCCTCCTGCCATGGCACAAGGCACCTGGGACAAGGCACTGGGGGTGTGGCTTGTGCCTACCATGTTTTCCCCTCACATGCAATTGCTGAAACTGGGTTTGGGCAAGATGCACAACCCACTTCCCCAGCCCTGTTTGAGCAGAGAAAGTAAGTCTGCAACTTCCAGAGGAACCGAAGAAGACCCAAACTCACCAAGGTCCCTCCTGCCATCCCAGGGAGACTCTTAGAGTCACTAGGACACACACATACCAGTGGCCCCTCTGCACAAGACCATGACTCCAAAGTCTTCACCCAGGTGAGGGCCTGGTACCCTGAACCATGGGACTTCCAAGATAAGCCACTGCTAAGCAGAGCAGGAACGTAGAGCCTCTCGGGGCTAGAATGGGAATGCTGCTTCCTAAAGTGGCCTCCTCCACCCCGTGTTGATCTATACATCCTGCAGGCAGCCTTTGGTGCCTCAAACTTGAGATATGAAAAATGTTATTTCTAACAGGACACTGCCACTCCCCACCCACCTCCCTGACTAAACAGGAAGCATCTGGCAAGTAGGGGCCTGTTTTACACCCCTGTAGACAAACCCCTTCCCCCAGCACCCACTCATACATTCCTTCATTCACAAATATTTATTAAGCACAAACATAGTTGCCAGAGGATGCAGGTTGGAGGTCTAAGGCTCATCCTTCGGGGGATGTCAGCTGCAAAACCTCCAAACTGGGCCCCTGACTTGTCCCCCAGATTCTCGAAGGTAAATCCTCCCCACCCCCACTCTATCCCAGGAGGGCAGTGGGTTCAGCCAGGACATGGTAAGGAGAAGCCACAAGCTCCACACTTGCAAAGTAAAACCAATTCCCCCTAGTCTCTCCCTCTGTACCAGGGTGTGATAGCCCATGGAAAATTCACCAGCAGGATGTGGAATCTCCATGAAGGAGCCCACCCAGGCTCCATTCAGGGGATTCCTTGCCTGAGCCCTGGGAAATCTGTCCAAGTCCACTGCTGTGCATAGGGATGGACAACCAGAGCCTCTCTTTTTCTCACAATGGCCTGGACTTTCTCTCCAGCCTGTGGACAGCCAGCAAAGACATCAGGCCTGGGGCCACAGAGTCAAGATTCCAAAGAGAAAATTCCAAGGCAAACATCTCAAAGGTTTCCAAGGATTATCTCCTTACTCCCTGTGGAAGTCCCTTCCACACCACCCTGGAGTCGTCTTCTTCCCTTCCCAGACTCCTGTCTTTGGCCCTACTATGCCCTAGGCCTGGAACACCCTTCCCCAGTCCCACACCTGAATCCCACCCACTGCCCCTCAATGCCAGCTTGAAAGCACTTCCTCTAGGAAGTCTTCCCTTAAGTCTTCCTCCATCCTCCCAGGGAGGAGGAGCTCTCTCTCTCCCCTCCTCCTTTGAACACCCAAATTTCAGGCCTCCTCTGTGGCTGTGGCTTCTGAAAGCAGACAAGCCTGGGCTCATAGGTTGCTCCGCCCCTTCCTAACCAGGTGACCTCAAGAAGTTTCCCTTCTGCTTCCTGCCCTTGCCCCCCATCTTGCCCAGGGGTACTCCACCCCTTCTTTGGGTAGCCAAGTCTTCCATGTGGATTCCCAGCATCTGTGAACCAGGTCCTCCACCTGCACTTGAGAGCAGGTTTTCTATTAAGGACCAGAGGTTTTTGGGTTATACTGTTGTGCAGCTATTCAACTCTCCTATTGCAGCACAAAGCAACCAAACATGGCAAATAAGCATGGCTGTGTCCCAATAAAACTGTTTTTGGGCACTAAAATATTTGAATTTCTCATATTCTCCATGTGTCAAAAATTATTTTTCTCCTATGGCTCAAGGAGTAAAGGTGCCAGCCCCATATATCAGAGGTGGTGGGTTGAAACCCAGCCCTGGCCAAAAACTGCAGAAAAAAAATAAATATTTTTTCTCTTGGTTGTTTTTTTTTTGTTTTTTTTTTAAATCATTGAAAAAACACTTTGTAGCTTACAGGCCATACAAAAACAGGACTTGGCCCAATTCCAGTCGTTCTGTGTCTCCTCCGAGAACTGCAAACTCAGTTGCAGAGGCCATACAAACCAGATGCAGTCCATCCAGCCTCGGCAGGCAGTTTGCAAAGCCCTGGATGTTCTAGGGGTGGCCTGGGTGCCATATGGGGTATAGATTGAAGCAGGGCACCCCTCAGCCCCTGAAGAACTTTCAACCCAAGGAGGGACCTAAGACAGGTCCACAGAAGAATCATTGGTAACACAAGGTTGGGGAAGATATGCATCATGAAAGACACTTTACCTTTTCCAATGAATAAGTAACTTTTTCACAACTTAAACTGAGAACATTGAAGGAGAGCGGTGGCTTCCCAGAAGAAGAAGTGCACCAGGACAGACTTCACCGAGGAAATGGCATTGGACGTGGACTTAAAGGAATAAGAACTTCAAGACTTAGCTGTCACCCTTCACTGATTCCTCCAGTAGAAGGAGCCCTCTGGCTTTCAACAAAAACTTTGAGGCTTTATAACTATACCTTACTCCACACACACCCAAAAGCCATCACCAGAGGTGGCTGCTCAGGCAGGGGCAAGGGCCTTCATTGTTTCTGAGCCTCTGGATACACAGCACATGTTTTTTGCACAGACCATATTCTGGCAGATGCTTGCTGAAACGGGATTGAAGTTGGGGCTAAGGGAAAGGTTGGTAAGATTTCTTGTGGAAATTAGACCAAATAAATTAAGGTGTTCTGTTCATTTTCTCCGACTTCCCTGATTCCAGAAAGACATTTCCCAAAGAATGTGCTGGTTGTTTTGGGCACAGCCTTAGAGGCACTTAGAGGGGACCCCCTAAGTCTGGAGGAATTTCAGCAGCTTTCTGACATCTTTTTATTTATTTATTTATTTATTTATTTATTTTTGAGACAGAGTCTTACTATTTTTTTGAGACAGAGTCTTGCTAGTTTTTCTATTTTTAGTAGAGATGGGATCTTGCTCTTGCTGTGGTTGGTCTCAAACTCCAGAATCCATCTGCCTCAGCCTCCCAGAATGCTAGGATTTACATGCATGAGCCGCCACTCCCAGTCTACCTTTTGTCTTTAAAATACTTCAGTACTGGTTCAGTGCCCATAGCACAGTGGTTATGGCGCCAGCCACATACACCAAGGGTGGCAGGTTCAAACCCAGCCCAGGTCAACTAAACAACAATGACAAATGCAACAAAAAATAGCCAGGTATTGTGGCGGGTGCCTGTAGTCCCAGCTATTTAGGAGGCTGAGGCAAGAGAATTGATTATTAAGCCCAAGAGTTTGAGGTTGCTTGAGCTGTGACGCCACGGTACTCTACCAAGTGCAACATAATCAGACTCTGTCTCAAAAAAAAAAAAAAATTACTAATAGAGGTGAGGGCAGGGATGATTATCTTAACAGTACACAGACAACCTCTAGAAATTCTAATCCAGCTGCATACACTGCTTCTGGAACTATTTGTTTTCTGGTTATGACAGGCTGTGCTGGATGATATGCACAGGCCACAGTGCTCACAGTATGCCACCATTCGTGTAACCACAGGAAGGAATTAATGTATGTGTACGAGGCCTGTATTGGCTTTTGTATATATGTATGGACTATCTCAGCAAGGCTGCACCAGAAACTGGACATTGTGGCTGCTTCCAGGGAGGTAAAACCGTGTTCCCAGGGGACAGAGATGAGAGAGCTTATAAAATTTCAATGGAGAGCATTACATGACTTTTAATACATTTTGTGCTGTCATGGGGATAGCCTACCCATTCAAATAAATAAGTGTTTTACAATATTGACAGCCTAATTTGAAGCAAAAGAGACATACAATGTGAAGCCAATAGCTCCTGTTCTCAACTCTGCAGACACAACCCAGACAAGAAAACAAAGGTCCAGTCACTACCTTGTAGAAGGGCAGAGAGAACACGGAGAACCAAATACAATTTAACTTATCACCAAGTGATCCTGCGGACCAAGGATCCTGGCTGGAAATAGACAAGGGGTCAGAGAAATCAGAGAGAGAGGGAACTGATGGAGAATGTCAGTATTGCTGGAGTGGGGGAAGGGAGCTTCAGAGGCCCAGCCCCCTCCCAGTGGGGGGAGGAGCATTTAAAGGAGAAGGGCACAGCCTGGTGACTCCTGCCCTGCGATGCTCTTAAACTGAAAGAAGAGAAAGAAGGTGGCGATGTAAAGAACAAGCCCCTGTCTTTATTTCAGCCACAATCACTTCCCAGTACTTCAGGGGCCCTTTCCGGATCAAGACTCAGTTTCTTTGTCTCTACCATGAAGTGTTTGGCCCAGACATATCTTCAAAGTGCCTCACAGCTCTAATATTCTCTGCTTTGATAGCTGCAGCCTTCTGCAAACGTGCATAAAATAGATTAGTTTTAGCAGTAGTAAAAACAAAACTGAAAATCAGATTTATCATTTTAATTAAATATACTTTACATTCTCAATTTCTAGGGAGCAAAATGTTCCCCCCCCCCATCAGTTTTCCCTTTGTGGGAGACATTTTTGTGTGATTCGCAATTTAAGAAAACGCCAAACCACCCCCTGAAGATACACAATTAGCAAGATCCAATCAGGTGTTTCTTAAGAGGAAAGTGGGACTTGTTGGGGGGAGAGGGGGAAGAACACTAAAAGGAAATGTCAAGGAGGGAAGGGTCAAGTGGGGTCAGGATACTGGAGGCCTAGGAGGCTGAGTCAAGAGAATCTCTTCAGCCCAAGAGGTTGAGATTGCTGTGAGCTATGACGCCACAGTACTATACTGAGAGCACCAAAGTAAGACTCTTATCTCGAAAACAAAACAAAACAAAACAAAAAAAAACATCTGAAAAGACTTAAGAAATCAATAAAGTGTAAAGCACATGTGTAGACCACCATATTTAGGGAACTCAGTTTGAGATCCTGTAAGTCTGATCCGCATCTAATTAGGAATTGTGTCCTCTCAACATTTGTCTCCCTACTGTTCTTCCTTTCTGCCATTCTGTTTTCTACCCAGACTCATAGTACCCGTGGGGTAAGGATAAAACAGCACCATCACCCACAAGAAGCATTATGTCCTGGGCTCTGGGTCCCAAGGCCTCACATCAGAGTTGTGAGTTACCAGATAAATCTGGGCTGGGATTGCCAGTGGGATAGATGAACATCAACAGGACAAATAAATTCACCGCAGCAGCAGCCACAGGAGTGCAGGAAAACCCTACAGCCTCAGGGATAGTCAGAGGCTGTGGAGACAGAAGAGTTTCTGTTTTTGAAAAGAAAAAGAAAAAAAAAAATTCTTAAGAAATAAACCCAGGAATTCCTGCCACCCACCACCACCATTCCCCCAAGAAGATTCCAGGGAGAGTTAAGTCTCCAGGCTTCTACCGGCTCTGGGGTTCCCCACCCCTGCCTCAGTGAGCTGGGCAGTCCATTTGGTTGCCCATTATTCCTGACAACAAGAGCAAATATAGACACTCTCTGAGGCGGCATTTAATCTTTAACAAGAGAAGTGGCCTCCCTTCAGCAGAGCCCTGCCCAATAGGAGCTCTGGCCTCTCATAATTCAAATCCGCACTTAATTAAAAAGAGGAGTATCCTGGACTCTGCCCAACTGACACCAATTCCACTCATCCCACAGCCTGCTCACATTTGTCCATTTGTCTCTCTTCAACAGAAAGGAAAAAAAAATTGAGAGGAAAAAAAATTTACATCCTCTCTCAGGCAGTTCTCAGACAGGGCAGGATGTGCTTCATCTAGAAACAGAGAAGGCTGAAATCTACCTGGGGACACAGAAAAAGATGAGGAAGGCTTAGAATTTCAGGGGGAGTTAGAGCTGCTGGAGGCAGCAAATATAAAAAGCTGAAGTCACCAGCACCTTCTAAAAATAAAAATTGCTTTCCTCAGGACACCCTTGGTCTCTGGCCTTCCAGCATTAGGTTCTATATTTCCTCCCAGGACAATATTCCATCTGAAAGGAGGGCACATTTATTCAACCTCATTTAAAAATATTAAACTGGCTGGGTAGTGCCTGTGGCTCAGTGGGTAGGGTGCTGCCCCCATATACCGAGAGTGGGGGGTTCAAACCTGGCCCTGGCCAAACTGCAACAAAAAATAGCCGGGTATTGTATAGTCCTAGCTACTTGGGAGTCTCAAGCACGAGAATTGCCTAAGCCCAGGAGTTGGAGGTTGCTGTGAGCTATGACACCATGGCACTCTACTGAGGGTGATAAAATGAGACTCTGTCTCTAAAAATATATATATTAAGCTGGAGGAGTGTGGGAAAATATATATATTAATGTCAGGCATAGTGGTGCATGCTTGCCTATAGTCCCAGCTACTCAGGAGGCTAAGGCAGGAGGATCACTTGAACCCAAGAGTTTGAGGTTGATATGAGCTAGGCTGATGCCATTGCACTCTAGCCCGGGGCCTTACCTAGGGGCTGGTGAGTCAGCATCGCTATGGTGACCTTTTGGAAGCAGAGGACCACCAAGTTGCCAAAGGAGGGGTGAACCAGCCCAGGTTGGAAATGGAGCAAGTAAAAACTCTGTGCTGGCCAGGTGGGGTGGCTCATGCCTATAATCCTAGCACTCTGGGAGGCCGAGGTGAGTGGATTGCTGAACTTGAGCTCAGGGGTTTGAGACCAAACTAAGCAAGAGCAAGACTCCTATCTCTACTAAAAATAGAAGAATTAGATGGCATTGTGGTAGACACTTGTAGTCCCAGCTACTTGGGAAGCTGAGGACTTGAGCCCAAGAGTTTGAGAGGCACTCTACCTAGGGCGACAGAGTAAGACTCTGTCTCAAAAAAAAAAAAATTCCTGTGCTGATTAGTAGAGAGATCACACCTATGAACAGCCGCTGCACTCCAGCTGGGCAAAATAGGAAAACCCCATCTATATAAATAAATAAATATTAAAATACTGGTTTTCTGACAGGTTCCAATTACAACTCTCCAAAAGTTGACACTTACACACACACACACAGAAAATCCAGGGATCATACTGGCTTGGCCTGACAGAGGCCATTGTATTTATCCCTTTAGTCTTGGGGATGTTACACTGTCACATACAGATGAGTGATCTGAGGTGGAGGGTGCTGGGAACCAGACCTTGCCATGTCAGACTCCTGACAGCAATTCAGTCTGTTCTGTCTGCCAGAGGAGAAACCTCAGCAATCAGGCTGGGGGGATCATCTCCTCCTGTTTCTCCCAAGGCTCTTGAGGACACCTCATCCCTATACCACCCAGGGAAAGAGAGGCTTCATCTTCAGAGCTTTGCTCCAGAGACTGCTCCCCTCCACCTGGGCACCCTCAGAATTGAGCCAGACATCAGCTTTACCTGTGCCTTTCCTCCTGAGCCCAATCCAGTCCCAGCTAGCAGGCAGGAGGGAAAGCCCCCTGCTCTGTGGGTCTCAAGAGAGATCTCATGCAAAGGGAAAGTGTAAAGGAACAAGGGGAGCAGAGTCGCTTTATCCCTTTCCAAGCACATTCTCCAAAAGTGGTGCCTTTCCGGCTTGGCGTCTATAGCTCAGCAGTTAGGGTGCTGGCCACATGCACCGGAGCTGGTGGGTTAGAACTCAGCCCAGGCCTGCCAAACAACAATGACAACTACAGCCAAAAAATAGCCAGGCGTTGTGGCAGACACCTGTAGTCCCAAATTCTTGGGAGGCTGAGGCAAGAGAATTGTTTGACTCCAAGAGTTTGAGGTTGCTGTGAGCTGTAACGCCATGGCACTCTACCAAGGGCAACACAGTGAGACTCTGTCTCAAAAAAAAAGAAAAAAAAGTGGTGCCGTTCCAAAACAGTAGAGTAATTTGGGTGAGGTGCCTTAAGCCTATAATCCTAGCACTATGGGAGGCCGAGTAGTGTGGATCAATTATCTCAAGAGTTGGAGACCAGCCTGAGCAAGAGCTAGACCCTGTCTCTAAAAATACCTGGGCGTTGGGGTGGGCGCCTGTAGTCGCAGCTACTCAGGAGGCTGAGGGAAGAGGATTGCTTGAGCCCAAGAGTTGGAGGTTTCTGTGAGCTATGATGGTACAGCACTCTACTGAGGGCAACAAAGTAAGACTCTGTCTCAAAACCCAAAAACACTAGGGCAGTGGTTCCTAACCTGAGAGGTGGGAGTGCAGGAACCCAACCTGGAGGAGAGGAACAGGGGAATTCAAGATCTACTCTTTAATGATGACCCGGACAAAAGCTACTGATTCTGTGTCCAGAGGCCTGCAGATTAAAGGAAGCAGTGTGAAAGGGATGGTGACACAAGGACAAAGGGAAGTCTAAAAGTAGCCCTTTTTAGGAATCCTAACCCACCAGCCCATAGGGAAGGCCCCAGGATCCCTCACCACCAGCCCTACCACCTGACCCTGCTGTCTGGTTCATTTCCTGTGGTGATGGCTTCAGTCTGAGAAACACTAAAGGGACATGAGATGCTACCTGTCCCTACCTGTCTCGTCCATCTGGCCTTACCAAGGTGTCTCCCTGAATTACCCTTTGAATTCCACCTACAAGTTTCTGGGACTCTCAAGCTTTTTCAGACCCTGAGGAAGCCAGGCCTTGAAGGCATTTCTATTCTCCCCTCTTGGTCAGGCTGTGTAGATCACTCACAGAATGTCCTCAGCCAAGTCAACCCAGACGGCCAAATCCAGCCCTCGGCCACTCATTCTCTGAACCTGCCCTAGGGAGACACTGCTTCTCACTGAAGGGCTCAGATACTGAGCCACCTGAGTGTCTGATCCAGGGAATTCCAATAACTTCTTTCCCTTCTCATTCCTGTGCTCTGATCTTCCAGCCTCCTGAGCAAACCACAGGCTGCCTTTGTAAAACTCACATTTACATTTTATGACTTAGATCCCTGGGAAAGAGGTCAGAGTCCAACCCCCAATCTACTAGAGGAAGAAAACATTTACCTGCGCAATCCCCACCAAGGTGTGTGGGAGAGGATCAGAAAGTATGTTTTATGTGAACTGAGGGGCCTATGAGAATCCTTGATCTGAGTCCATGTGCACACTCTGGCTGGGTTATCCTCTATCTGGCCTGTTGTGTGTTCCCTCAAAGTGGCTGCATGCCTGTGAGTCTGTTTTGAGTGTCCTCAGTCTATTTGTGGGCCCTTGGGGTAGACATGTGTTTGTGAGTCCTCTGCTTTCTCATTTCTATAATGGGGGTGACAATCATAGCAGTTACCTAAGGGATGGCTAAAGGTTGTCTAAGTTAGTGCATATCAGGGGCTTAGAGCAGGAAATGGCATTTGGGGCTTGCTCCAGTAAGTGGCTGTTATTCTGATGTGATTTGCAACAGAAACCTCCAGCCCCTCTATTCCTTCCTCTCCCTGACTACGTCAAGCATCAGAAGAGGTTTGAATGATCCTCTTGGAAAAAGGCCGGCACAGTGGCTCATGCCTGTAATCCTAACACTTGGGAGGCAAGGCAGGTAGATTGCCTGAGCTCATGGGTTCAAGACCAAATTGAGCAAGAGCGAGACCCAGTCTCTAAAAATAGCTCGGCATTGTAGCAGGCACCTGTATTCCCAGCTACTTGGGGGGCTGAGGCAAGAGAATTGCTTGGGCCCAAGAGTTGGAGGTTGCTGTGAGCTATGATGCCACCGCTCTCTACTGAGGCAAGTGAGACTCTGTCTCAAAAAAGGGAAAAAATGGCTTGGCATCTGTAGCACAGCAGTTACGGCACCAGCCACATACACCGAGGATGGCAGGTTCGAACCCAGCCTGGGCCAGCTAAACAATAATGACAACTCCAACAAAAAATAGCCGGCACCTGTAGTCCCAGCTACTTGGTAGACTGAGGCAAGAGAATCACTTGAGCCCAAGAGTTTGAGGTCACTGTGAGCTGTGACGCCACGGCATTCTGCCGAAGGTGATAGTGAGAGTCTGTCACAAAAAAAAAAAAAAAAAGAAAAACAGAAAAAGAAAAGAAAAAAGAATGATCCCCTGGGAGATGTCACTACTCCAAGTCAGGGCATTTAATCAGAGACCAGTGACAGCAGTGTGAGCAGCAGCAGCCTCTTCTCTCACTCTGCCTGCTGCAGGCTAGGGCAGAAGATAGAAAGGAAGGTCCCGGCTTGGTGCCTGTAGCTCAGCGGTTAGGGTGCCAGCCACATACACCAGAGCTGGTGGGTTCAAACCTAACCCGGGCCTGCCAAACAATAATAACAACTACAACCAAAAAATAGCCACGCATTGTGACGGGCGCCTGTAGTCTCAGCTACTTGGGATGCTGAGGCAAGAGAATCGTGTAAGCCCCAGGAGTTTGAGGTTACTGTGAGCTGTGACACCACAGTACTCTATTGAGGGTAACATAGTGAGACTCTGTCCCAAAAAAAAAAAGAAAGGAAGATCCTCTCCACTTCTGCAAGGGCCAGGAAAAATAAGGAACAAGGAGGGGACACTTACTCTTCAGGTAGCCAGAGACTAGCCAGAGAAATGTAAGAATCAGAACCAGAGGGGCTGCAGTAGTGCTGGAGTAGTGCTCAAAATGCCAGCTCAAAGACCCACCAAAATCTTATTCACTGTCAAGAAGAGTACGTCAGTGCTGCCTTCCAGGAAGAATCCTCTAGCCTCCTCCACTATTCACTTGGCCAGAACTCACACTCTTCCCTAAACTGGTTCCATCTAGCCCAAAGCTGGGATTTGCCTGGGCTTGTCTCTCCTTCCTTGTGCAGAGATCCTGTTGAGCTCGATTAGTTTGGTCTTTATTGTGCTTATTGACTGCACAAGCATTTCATGCCATATTCATAAACATGAAGCAGGCTCAGGAGGACTTACAGAGGCAGATGAGATCTCCAGGCCCTGAAGAGCTCTCCATATGAAGAGAAATGAAAGACATCCACACCAGAGATATAGGCAAGAATGTTGTATGGTTAAGAAACTCATTCAAGCTATCATGAATGGCTTTCTGGATTAGAGGAATAATGGACACAAGGCTTAAAGAACATTTCAGCAGAGAAGAGAGGGAAATTTATTTTCATTTGCCCAAACTGATCTTGTGGAATAAACCCTAAATAGTGCCAGCGGTTGGAGTGCTAGACCCAGCTCTGACCAGACTGGCTGGAAAAGATTGTACATGTTATCTCCTCTGAATTTCCACTGCTTCATCTGTAAAGTGGAGGTGTTAGGTTTAATAGAATTTTTTTTGAGACAGAGTGTCACTATGTCAGTCTCGGTAGAGTGCTCTGGCGTCACAGCTCACAGCAACCTCAAACTCTTGGGCTTAAATGATTGTCCTGCCTCAGCCTCCCAAGTAGCTGGGACTATAGGCACCCGCCACAACGCACAGTTATTTTTTTGTTACAGTTGTCATTGTTGTTTAGCTGGCCTGGGCCGGGTTTGAACCTGCTAGTCTGGGTGTATGTGGCTGGCTCTGTAACCACTGTGCTACAGGCACTGAGCCTTGTTTTTTTTTTCTCCAGACAGAATATCACTTTATCACCCTGGCAGAATAGCTCATCAAAACCTCAAACTCCTGGGCTCAAGCAATTCTCTTATCTCAGCCTCCCGTAGCTGGAACTATAGATGCCCTCCACAAAACCTGGCCATTTTTTACAGACGGGGTCTCATTGGTCTCAAAACCCTTGAGCTTCAGTGATCCACTGGCCTTGGCCTCCTGGAGGGTTTGATTAATTTTGAAAGCAGCCCCTACTTACCTGGTGTTTGGATAGTATCTGTGTTTATCACAGACCAGCAGGATGCAAAATTAGACTTTTCTCAAAGGGGTGCATAGACTGAAAACCAGGAGAAGTCCCTCATAAAAAAGGCCTTCAAGGCTTCATGTCCTGTGTGCCCCCATGGCTGTAGCAGTTCAGCCGAGTTCCCATGAGATGTCAGTTTTGGTCACAGCTGCCTGCCTGGCGCCAGAACTGTGTTTGGCACAATAAATGTTTAGTGAATGAAGCGACAAATGTATGAGATGTCAGAAATCATGACCAGCTTGCTCCAGGATAAGAGAGAAGATGACTGAGAGGGAGCTCCACTTTCAGAAATTGTCTATCCTGGGGCCTCTGTTTTCTGTTGAAATCACTAAAAAGTGGGTCACAAAACAGCTCTGCAGAGCACAGGCCCTTGAGGAAAAGTCTGGATTCCACGCCAGTTTACATTTGTTGAGCACCTACAGTCGGTCAGTTGCTGTCACATTATTCAATTTACTTAATCACGGCCTCAGAGGGCCTTGCAAGAGTGTGAGGGATTCGAGGCTCTAAACCCTAGCGGTGCTGAGTGACTTCGAGTCATTGTCCCTCTCTGAGCTTTCTTTTTACTGTCTCATAAGATAGAAACAATAGATCCACTTCCCTGCTCGGTTATGAGAACGAAATGAGCACGTGGAACAAAGGGCTTCATAAATGCTAGTTATTATTGCTCCTCAGAGCACAGCAGCCCGAACGGCTCTCCCCCGGGGCGCACGCACAGAAGTGTTCATACTCCCACGCACAGGCAGATGCACGGGAACGTGTGCAGACGCCAGCCCGAGGAGCTCGCGGCGTCTCAGACCCGGAGCCTAGTCCAACCGAGAAGCCGCAGGGTCCTCGACTCGACTTTTTTTCTCTCAGCTCTTTATGAATGAACTCCGGCCGCGAGGAGAATTTTTTTTATGAATGGGATCCCGGGCGGTGAATGAAGCCAAAAGCCAACCCCTCCATCCTGATTGGTTCCCGCGGCTGGTAAACTCCGCCCCCACTCTGCCGCGTAAGTCTCCGGATTGGCGGGCGTGCCTGGCCCTGGGGTTTCATTCACAAAAGTCAATGAAACAAAGGGAACAGGGTGGGGGGAGAAAAAGCCAAGGCCCAAGCAAAGGAAATGCACCAATCAACTGCACCCCCGGGCTCACAACTGTCTGCGGTGCCCGGAAAACAAGCCAGTGCGAGGAGGACCCGGGATCTGGGCCTCCTCGCTCCGGCTTAGCCCGGCGGCCCCTGGTGTCAGCCCTGGGGTACGCTCTGGACCCCCCGCGGCTCCAGCACAGACGTCCGGGCCTCAGGTGAGGCTGCCGGAGGAAAAGGGACAGAAAGTATCTGTGATTTCCCCGCCTCGCGTCCAACGCACCACACTCTCTTGCTGCCCGCCTCCGCGGATTCCAGGGCGGAGGTGGGAGGCGCTGTGATTCGAGGTTGGAGGGGGCGCGGGAGTTGTGGGCGTGCGATGGTGTGCGCCGCGCGCGCGCGCGCACACACACACACACACACACACACACACACACGCACGTCTTATGTAACCGATCCCGGGCTGAGCAGGGCTGCAGAAAGCAGAAACGGCAAGGCCGGCTCCCAGGAGCAGGTGGGACCTCCTTGGGCCTTTGGCGGGAGGGGAGTAGTGGTGGCGCACTGCCCAGCAGGCAGAAACCTCCCAGTAGCCCAAGTGAGTCGGAGAAGTTTCGCCGTCGGACCCCGAGCCTCGGGACTGCCCCCTCCCCGCCACCCTTCCCTGCCCCCACAGCCGGGACGGTGTGCGAACGCAGCCCCCTCCGCCCCATCCCCCAGGTCTCGGCCCCGGAGCGGGGCCCCGGCCGTGTGGCCGGAGGGAGCGGCCGGATGGAGCGGAGGATGAAAGGCGGATACTTGGACCAGCAAGTGCCCTACACCTTCTGCAGTGTGAGCGCCGCGCCGGCCTCCACGCCCGCCCACGCCCTGCACCCAGTTCCTACCCTCCTCGCAGCCCCGACCCCGCTGGGACAGGGTCGTGGACTGTCCCGCTCCCGAGTCCCCCGACCCCAACCCCGCCCTCCAGACTAGGCGCTTCTGGGTGACTCGGGGTCGTTCTCCACCTCCTCTCAGAAATCGCCCGGAAATGGGAGCTTGCGCGAAGCGCTGACGGTCCCGCAGGGGAAGCTCATGGACCCGAGCTCCCTGCCGCCCCCCGATTCCGAAGGTAAAGAGCCAGAGAGAGAAACCGCGACACACACGCACACACGCACAAACAAACACCGAGGACCCATCCTGGAATCCCTAACCATTTCCAAAAAATACTTCTTCCAAGGGACTCGGTCCTTCTTCTTGGCCCCTTTCCCCAAGGGAGGAATCTCTAGGACTTGCTAGGACTCCCTTTTCTGACCATCCCCTCCACCTCACCTCCCAATTCCATTATTCACCCTTCAGATCTCTTCCAGGATCTAAGTCACTTCCAGGAGACCTGGCTTGCTGAAGGTGAGTAGTTTTGTGACCTTTTCTATTATGGAGGGGGTGGTCTTTAGCTCCTAGTATTTCCACCTAGCCCACTTCCTTGCTTCCCTTCCCACCCTCAAGGAATTTCCAAGGCTCCCTTTCCTGTCCCTTGCCACTCTCTTTTCCTCAGTGCCCAGTGTGGACACTTATATTGATATTTATTTTCTCTGTCCTGAGCCAGGCTTGTGTAACTAGGCCTGGGGATGAATCAGACCATTGTGTGGGGTATTTGCTTATTTGAATGGAACTTGGCCCCAGGCCCATTTTCCTGGTTGAAATTTTCATTTGCAAAGTTTGTTTTGCTGGAGCTGCCAGCCCAAGGTGTGTGTTGGGGTGTTTGGAGGGGAGGGTGGTGAGAGGCTGGAGGATGAAGAGAAGGAGTGATTAATTTGTTCCCTATCTTCAGGAGTTGCCAAAACATTGATACTTAGCCCCTTGGCTTCTTTTCTTCCCAAACCTCTGTGCCAGACAACTTACTGTGGGAACCAAAAGAACAACTAAAGTTTAAATAATTCTTTTCTGCAGCCCTTTTGGCACAGAGGGCCCAGGACTCCCTCCCCAAATAGTCTTGATTGTAATTCTAACGGCAACTGTACTTCTTTCACTAGCCCTCCTGAATACCTCTGCCCCCAGACCCCATGCCTCTTACTTATATGCTGGGGGGCTAGCTGAGGGCTGGCAGGGGTGGGGTCAATGGCTGGATGTGTTCAGGGGGTCTCCTGGTTGGATTCATTGATGTGTTTTGCTGGGGACCTGAGGGTGTTACTGGTAGGGTACAAGTGGGAGACATAATGGTGTTTTAGATAGTCCCAAAAGGGAAGGATTAACAACACCTACCTTAGGGTCCCTTTAATTCAACACTATGAAAACAAAGAAACTGAAACACTAGAAACCTTTTTTTAGGGGTCTTTTCACTTTCCTAGAATTTCCCCCATCCCTTCACTCTGAGTGTCTTTCTTTGGTAATTTTTTTTTTTTTTTGAGACAGAGTCTCACTTTGTCACCCTCAGTAGAGTGCGGTAGCTCACAGCTCACAGCAACCTCCAACTCCTGGGCTTAGGCGATTCTCTTGCCTCAGCCTCCCAAGTAGCTGGGACTACAGGCGCTTGCCATAATGCCCGGCTATTTTTTGTTGCAGTTTGGCTGGGGCCAAGTTCGAACCCGCCACCCTCAGTATATGGGGCTGGCGCCCTACCCATTGAGCCACAGGCTCCACTCTCGTTCGTAATTTTTAAAGTTCAAATCCAACTCCTCTGGAACCTTCTGTAGAAATTTAGAGTAGGAAGAAAAGAACTCTAACTACATGTCTGGTCTATCTTGCCCCCACAATACATAATTTGTTGATAATGACTATTTAGCATAGGCTAGGCCACTCAAGACAGTTTGCAGAATTAATGGCTGAATAGCTTTGCGGTTGCTGGAGGAATGTGGAGATTCTGCTGGGTGTTTTATGGGTGTTTTATGCATCTTCCCCGACTCTGAAGTCCTGAGTGCCCACCTCTGAGTTACATGTAAAGCTTTGCCCATGTGCCCATCCTCCCCCTGAGGTTAGAGAGGCAGAGGTGGCCATTTCCATGGTCTTTCAAAGACTTCCTTCCCCAGTCCTTGATTTCTGCCTGGCTCATCAGCCTCCTTTTCTTGTCTGTCATCTGAAGGTTCCCATGGTGGGGAGCTAGGAGTGGGCTCAGAGGTTGGCTTTTGGGCAGAAGCAGGTCCATTTGTGCCTGGGTTTGAAATGTTGGGGGGGATATGTTCTCATCTCTCAACCTTCAAAGCCCCGCCCCTTGGCTATGAGTCTAGAGATGTTACGTGTGTCTGTCTGCATGTGTCAGTGTGATTGTGTGCGTGCACAAGTGTGTGTATGTGTGTGTGTTATAGGCTGCTGTCCTGGGAGTCCCTGTACATTTAAATCCAGTGGGTGGAGAAGTGGGGGTGGGGATTGCAAGGCGGAGGGGGGGGGCGCAGGGAGCTCCTTGGTTCCCTCTCCTTCCTTCTGAGGGAGCAGCTCAGGTTCCCAGCTGACGATGGATGGCCAGGCCTGAGGGGGGGATGCTGAGGCTGCTTGCTCCTTCTCATTCCCTCTGCGGAGACCAATGCAGCTGCCGGGGCCCTGTCCCCCTGCACCATCCCAGCACCACCCCAGCCTCCTCTCCTGCCTCTTCCCACCAGGTCAGTGACCCCGGCAGCACAGAGGGAGCTTTGAGGTGGCAGGGAGGGAATGGCTCCTTTGTAACCTTGCGGGTGGTGGGATTGCATCAGGAGGAATGGGGGCCAGAGTCCAATCTCCCTCCCACAGCTTGGTTCCTTCCAAAGCCCCAATGTGGAGAGAAGCAGTGGGTCCTTGTATAAGTGAGGCTGTGAAGATTCAGCATTTGGAGGATGCCCAGGTTGGACCTGGATAGGTGTAGAGAGATGCCATTGTGGTTGCGGTTCAGTGTGTGTCTGGGTGTTGCGGGTGAATGTGAGTGGGGCTCTATAGGGGCAGCTCCTGTATCTTTGGGGTTTTTCTGGACAGAGGGGGATGAAGTGAGGATAGGAGGGTGTGTCTGATTTCAGGGTGCTTGGGATCTTTTGAGATGTTGGAGAAAGGATCCAGCTTCTCCAGGCTCAGGCAGGCTGAGACCAAGATGTTTCTGACTATGGTGAAATAAGTGCCGGTTCTAGTCCAGGGTTCCTTTCCAGGCATGACAGTAGCCCTGAACCCTCAGAGACAACGATTTTGTGGTCTATTTGGTAGTAAGTACCATTGACTCTGGGCCATGTATGTCCTTTGTGTGGAGCTGGGGTTTGGCTTCCCGGAGCCCTGTGGATGGTTTGCAAAGGTTCTTGCTTGATTCCTCTGATACTGTGAATTAAATTGTTGAGGATGCACCATACATAGAGGTGTATGGATTTTTCTAGGAAGAGAATGATCTTCTCTTTATCAGATTCTCAAAGGGATAGGTCTGTGCTCCCCTTTTCACAGGAATCATGACCCCCTAACCTTCCCCCAAAGGCTCCAGGTCCCTTGCCCTTTGGCTTTCCCCGTCATATTTATAGGTCTAAAGAGAGACCCCCTATGGGGAGGGTGTTCACGGAGGGGCATTACACCCACCTGTGTGCTGCAGTGTTGCTGAAAGAGTGAAATAAAAGGAATTAGGGTGTGTGCCTCCCTGAATGTGTGAATCTGGGTGCATGCACGCTGGTGCTTTGGCATGTTTGTGAGGAGAGATGAATCTTCCCTAGCTACGATGCCTCCTATCTTTCTGTCTCTTCCCCTTCTAGAAGGCTCCTGGGGACAAATGTCCCCTCCATAGACAGAACTGGTTTCTTCTAGTACGGAGGCTACCAGGGTGGGGGCGGAGTAAGGGTGAGAGAAGAGGCCAGTAGTGACACAATAGAGCTCCAGAGAATGCCTCCACCACCTTCACCTTGCTCTGGACCCTGGGAAGAAGGCGATGCGGCATATATAGCATAGGGGGGTGACTAACCTACGGTGGGCTTTGCTGCTTGTGTGGGGGGTTTTTTCTTTTATTTTTGAGACAGAGTCTTACTCTATTACTCAGGCTGGAGTGCCATGGCATCAGCCCAGCTCACAACAACCTCAGACTCCTGGATTCAAGTGATCCTCTTGCCTCAGCTTCCTGAGTAGCTGGGACTACAGAAGCCCACTACGAAGCCTAGCTAGTTTTTTAAGAGCAGTCTTGCTCTTGCTCAGGGTAGTCTCAAACTCCTGAGCTCAAGCGAGCCTCTTGCCTTGGCCTCCCAGAGTGCTAGCATTACAGGTGTGAGCCACAAAGCCTGGCCCTTGCTTCTGTGTTTTAACTTCCCAGTTCTTCTGGATCTCAGCTTGGGAGTTCCCCAAGCCCCTCCTCTTCTTTTACTAACTCCTGTGTTAGAGGGACAGTTCCTAAACTTCTCTGTCTCTGAGCGTTTTGCTGGCTTGGTACTTTTCCCACTCCTTCCTTAATCATTTACTGTATCCCAGGCAGATAAACTCCAAGTTAGTGCCAGGATGGAGCTAAGGACAAATCCTGGCACACTGGCTTGCCAGCCAAAACTCAGCCAAGTCAACAAATAAATAGAGTGGTGTACACTCAAGACCAAACATGGTAATTAAAACTTCTCAAAAAAAAAAAAAAAAAAAAAACTTCTCATGCTCTCCAGGAACTCCAGGCTCCCTGTTCCTATTTCTATCCTTGTTGACAATCTCTGGGTGACCAAGGGCACTGGCCTACCCCTTTGGGAGAAGGCCAGTGTTTTGGAGGGGTTTGAGCAGGGACTGATTTTTCTGGCTCTGGAATAGAAGATGGCACCACCTTTTTTGGGGTGTGATCTGTGTGCTGGGGAGGCCTCTTCTGGGACTGCTGGGCAGGAACATTCTTGTCAAACCTTCAGACCTGTGCCAGGAGGAAAGGCAAGGTCACTCTTAGGTCTCCCTGCTCTCCAGTGCCAGTGATGCCAGTGACGCCAGTGACAGCAGCAGGAGTTGCCCCCAGCCATTACCTCAATGGAAACTGGCAGTTAATGAGGCCCCAGGAGGGGGCCCAGATGCGTCAGCCATCCCCGCCCCAGGCCTACACCTCCCGTGCTCTGGGGACCCTCCTTGCCTAGGTAGTAGGAAGAGAAACGTTACCCACTCTCCTCCCATCATCCATCTTCCAGTCACCTTTGGGAGTGTTACTTTGAATAGGCTGGAGGGCACAGCAGGGATGAAGAGCTTGGGCCTTACCCTCTGGGTAGCTAGCTGGGTGGATTTTCTCTCCTCTTTATCTAGTGCTTCCCCCAAATGCCCAAAATGCTTTTTTTTTTTTTTTTGAGATAAGAGTCTCACTCTGTCACCCTGGGTAGAGTTCCCTGGCGCCAGGCTAGCTCACAGCAACCTCAAGCAATCCCCTTGGGCTCAAGCGATTCTCTTGCCTCAGCCTCCTAAGTAGCTGGGACTGACTGCAGGCAAGTGCCACCACAACCAGCTAATTTTTCTATTTTTAGTAGAGACAGGTTCTCACTTTTGGTCAGGCTGGTCCCAAACTCCTAAGCTCAAGCAATCCTCCCAACTTGGCCTCCTAGAGTGCTAGGATTACAGGCATGGGTCACTGCACTGGGCTCAAAATGCCTGTTCTTAAGGACTACCAGGCATACTTGTTAAAAACATAGATGCCCAGGTCCTACCTTGGGCCTTTGGAATGGTAGTCTTCATTCCAAAGAGGGCAGGAGACAGGAATCTTTTTTAGCGATGTCCAGGTGATCCTTGAATCAGACCAGTTTTGAAAAGGCTGCTTTTGTGGTAGGCTCTTAAGAAGATATGTGCCAGATGTGTGTGTTTGTTTTGACCGGGGGATTTCTTGTCCCTGGAATTATTTGATTTGATCATTTTAGACTTGTATTATGTTAACTTGTCATAAGTTCTCCATTAGCTGCCAGTGGCTACTGATTTGTAAATTCTCTCTCCCCATCTGTCAAGAAACCAACTAATTATAAACCTATATTTAAAAGCATTTGGCACCTCTGATATTTAAAGCAAGTCAGTGAAGAGAATCTTCCGGCCAAACAACTTATCACAACCTAAAATATCCCTTGTAAGACGTGCTTTCCCAGAGAGGACCTGCCTCTCGTGTTAGCTCGTGTGTGTGGAGGGGCAGGGGAAGGCTAGGCTGGTTAGGTTATGTGCTCCCCCTGCCTGAGGACAAAGGGTCATTGTGTTTATTCACATAGTCAACAAATAATGCCTGAAGTGTCTACTCTGAGCCGAACCCTGCTCTGGATGCTGGGGAATCAGATGAAAAAGACAGATAAAGCTCTTGGCCTCACAGAACTTAGTGTTCTAATGGAGAAAATGACAATAAACACAAATAAAAATTAATAAGCTCAGGCAGGATGCAGTGGCTCACGCTTATAATCCTACCATCCTGGGAGGCTGAGGCATGAGGATCACCTGAGGTCAGGAGTTTGAAACCAGTCTGACCAAGAGTGAGACCCCCATCTCTTCAACAAAATAGAGAAAAAATTAGGCAGTGTTGTAGCAGGCACCTATAGTCCCAGCTACTTGGGAGGCTGAGGCAGAAGGATCACTTGAGCCCAGGAATTTGAGGCTGCAGTGATCTAACGTGACACTACAGCACTCTAGCCAGGGCGACAGAGTACGACTGTCTCCAACCCTCCCCCACACTCAAACCCAAAAAATATAGGTTCAAGGAAAAATAAGAGATGCAGTAGAGAGCCAGGAGGGGCCGCTTTGGTGTGGGTGATCAGCGAAGGCATCTGAAGAGATGCAAAGTGACCTAAGACCAATATAGCCAGACAGAAATTCCAGGCAAGGATCTGGGGAAGAGGGAAGGAGCTCAGCAGGTTTGAGGATAGAAAGGACAGGCAGGGCAGCGCCTGTGGCTCAAAGGCGTAAGGCGCCGGCCCCATATGCCGGAGTTGGCGGGTTCATACCCAGCCCCGGCCAAAAACCACAAAAAAAAAAAAAAAAAAAAAAAAAAAAGACAGCCAAGGTGAGCCATCTCAGAGTGGTGGGCACGGCCAAAACACGGGGGGCCTTGTAGGGGGATCGCAAGTGGTTGGTTTTCAAACTTTAAGCAACAGAGAATTGATTAAATTTAGGTTGT